>JAMKCH010030798.1:0-16639 GCA_023653785.1 Ophioderma brevispina | reverse complement strand
TAAAAGCCCATCAGAAGCCACCTAGAACGAGAATTATTACCAACAATGTGCAAAGGTCGTTAAAATGGCGGGCCACCCATTTTGGATATATGTAAATTAGGTATCTTTCAGCTGATAAAATACTTCGGAATCTTACAATAATTTGGGGACCTATAGAAATGCGTTTGTGGTAAAAGTAAAAAAAATCGCCAATTTTTTGGAGGTCCCCCTAAATTATGAATTATTTTACCCACAAGACTCAAAGTATTGAAGTAGTGTGTATGTTTCTGCGGTAAGTGTCTGCCTCAGAGATTACTGCATAAAACAACCGCAGAGGCGTCATAATGTAAAAATGTGACGTCATAGTTACATCATCTTTACCTCTAAAAGTATAAATCAAGCATTCCAAAGTTCCAATCTCTGTCCAACCCTTTTACTATATTCACAGATTCCGGAAAACTAGTGAAAGTATACAAACTTGTGAAGCTAAAAACTTTTAAAAGTACAATGTACGAGAGAAAATTAGTTTGACGTGCAGTTTAGTACAGACATCAATGCAGATTGATTTTTCTTTCATAGATCAATGGTAAATTATATCATTTTAGTGTTCTAAATGCCTTGGTCTAAAGATAGTACTTGCAAGTATCATATTAAAAACAAAAAAAATTTTTTGCATATTTTACACGTGGAGTCAAAATTTGTTGACGTTCATCAAATTTTGGCCAATAGACGACTTAGGTGTACATACTTTAAATCAAACATAGATTTCCTTACTCAGAAAATCCATGATATGGCGAAGTGTTAAAAATGTGAATAATTCGAATAAATATGTGCTTATCAGAGGAAAAAGTACGGATTTTTTAGACATCGGATAAACAGGAGACATTACGTTTGAGAAATTGCAATTGTGAAAACTCTATTTTGCTTTTCTCATTGTGTCAATAGGAAAAATGAAATTAAACGTTCTTAACACAAATTGTAAATATCATATAGCTTCCAAATGAAGTGAAATAGGAAGCTTGTGAAAGACCTATATTCAAAATATGACAAGAAAATAAAATAGTAAAATTTCAGCATTTTCCCCCAAAATTTTGTGAAGTCATTCTTTATGAGTTAATATCTATTTTTTTGCATTCCCGGCGAATTTTACGAACTCTGGATTCGTAATCCTGAGGTTTTTCAAAACCAGTTAATGTTAGTCTGCATAAAAGTTCTTTCGAGGTATCCTCCCTACTTTTCTACATTGCTTGGAAGCCCTGACTATTACTTCTTTAAAATGCTTATGGTAATTTTAAATTTTTAGCTTGAGACAAGCTTTTGTTATTTTGCAATTTAAACTTAGACTTGGTCCATAAGCTTCATTTTACTTAGAACTAGGCTTGTTGTCCCCCGCCGATCTGTTCGGAAGGGGACTATAAAATCGGCTCCATCCATATGTCCGTCCGTGTTCACTTGGTCAGTGAAAAAATGTCAACCCTGGAACTTTGCCTATTCTTTACAAGACGGCCTTCTGGCCGTCTTGTTCTGTGTTTGATGGGTTCTTTACAAGAAGGCCCTCAGGCCGTCTTGTTTCTGTTGTTGATGGGTTTCTTTACAAGACGGCCTTCTGGCCGTCTTGTTCTGTTTTTGATGCGTTCTTTTCTTCTTTCCTTCTGGCAACCACCTTCATATTGCCTCTAGCTCATCCTGGTTTGACTATTCCTGACCCGACTTCCACCATGACCCGTCTGAGCATCCCTTTATGTCACATGACTTTGACACCTGTCGGGGTCATCTAGGGGTCACAGGGGTCAAAAGTGTCATTTTGCTTTAAAAATTTCAACAGCGCCTAAGATTAAAATGCACGGTGACTTACTCATGCATATGAATAGCTTGAAGATCCTTCACAAAGTTATGGGTTGAGAGGTCAATCTGAGGTCATTAAGTGGGCACTTCCGTCTTATTTGTGAAAAATCTTCAAAAATTTCAAAATGCCATCTTTCAATAATGCAACATTGCTGGCCACGGACTTAGACATACGAGCCTCTTAAGACCCTTCACAAACAAACGCTGTTGCTCGGAATGGAGGGTCCAAGGTCATTAAGGGGGAACTTTCTTCCGGTCAAAACCAAAAATATCAAAAATTTTATCTCAAAATGTAAAAACTAGTAGAGTGACATAACCGTCAGATATGCATAAGTGCTACCTGATGTAGCACGGTATTTTTTTTAGGGGTCAAGGGTCATTTAAGGTCATTTCCGGTTTTAGTCTAAATTACTTAAAGATTATTTTCTCCAGAACTAAGCATAATAGAATTTTTTTATTTAAACTTGAATCTCCAGAACTAAGATTAAAGAATTTGTTTATTTAACTGAACAATGCATTTTTGCGGTGGCCTTGAGGTTTTTTTTCATTATTGGGGTCAAAGGTCATTAAGGGGGCAAAGGGTCAATTTGCCAAACAAAACAATGCGAAAAATAAGACCCAAATTGGCTATATCTCAGCCTTGTATAGGCAGACAGATAAAAGCCAGTTATTGTGCGTGAGTGATGTAACATTAATGTTAGGAGAGGTCTATGATAGTCTAGACCCCAAAGGTCAAAGTTCAAGGTCAAAGGTCAAATCTACAAACAAGCTCCGATGAGCTGAAAAGTTGTCTAGGGATAATCTTGTGGCATTATAGATCCAGATCAAAGTACAGGGACCCCATCCGTGACCCGGGGGTCACGTATAGGGTGAAAAGTCAAATCCGGACATGCTTGGATTTAGTTGACACTCAATAATATTGATCATTGTAAAGTTGTTAACACGTAATTTATAAATACATTAATGACATTTGGTGACAATATTGGCTAGAGTTACGGGGGCAAAGGTCAAGTCAACTCAAGGGGTAATTAAGGGGATCACCATCCATTCCCAATACGGCCGTCTTGTAAATTAGATCTGTTCCAGGTTTAGTTTTTCTCTTCTGGCAAATCTTGTGGCAACACTTCATTGCCTCTAGCTCATGTCATGGTTTGACGTATTCTGACGAGACTTGCACCATATGACCTCTGAGCCATCCCATTTATGTCACTTGACATTGACCCCTGTCGGGGTAAAACTAGGGGTCCACCAGGGGTCAAAAGTGTCATTTTGCTTTAAAAGTTTCAGCACCTATCAATTTAACATGCATGGTTAACGGGCTCATGCATCTGAAGTGCTTGAGACCCTTCACAAAAGTTATGGGTTCGAGAGGGTCAATCTGGGGTCAATAAGGTGGCACTTCCGGTCTATGTGAAAAATCTTCAAAAAAATCTTCAAAAAATGCTATCTGACTATATGCAACGTTGCATTGTAAACGTGACGCTACCAATGAAACAGCTTAAATCCTTCACAAACGTTGTGCTCGGCTTGGGGGTCAAAAGGTCATTAAGGGGGCAATTCCGGTCCAAAAAACTAACAAAATGTTCCAAAATATTCCAAATTTTTTATCTCAAAAACCTAAACATAGTACAGTGCACTAACTTTACATATGCATTAGGTTACTCACCTGTATACGAGGTATTTTGATTTGGAGAGAGGTCAAAGGTCATTTAAGGTCAAAAAAAAATTTTATTTTAAGGTCATTCCGTTTAAGATAAATAATTTCAAGAATTTGTATCTCCAGAACTAAGAATAGTAGAATTGTTTTATGGCATTGGAAACAATGAATTGTGTGGGTATACAAGTTTTTTTTTAAAACCGGATAAAGGTCATTAAGGGGGGTCAAAAGGTCAATTGTGCCAAAAAATGCTTAAAAATAAGGACCAAAAATTGGATGTATCTCAGGCCGCTAGAGGGACAGATAAAGCCGTTATTACTACAGTGAGGTAACATTAATCGTAGAGAGGTCTATCATAGTCTCGACCCCCAAAGGTCAAAGTTCAAGGTCAAAGGTAAAAATTAACAAACAAGCTCGATTTGACTGAAATTTGACAGGAATAATCCTCGTGATATCGTAAATACAGAACATTCAGTTGACCCTATTCGTGACCAGGGGGTCACGTTATAGGGTGAAAAGGTCAATGCCCTGACATGCTTGGATTGAGATGAAACTCAATAATATTCATCCTTGTAAAGTGGTTAACACGTAATTAAAAAATACTTTAATGACATTTTGTGAAAATATGGGGGAAGTTACAGGGGTCAATGTCAAGCTACTCAAGGGTCATTACGGGGATCACCAGCCATTCCAATAGGCCCGTCTTGTAATTAGCTCTGTTCCCAGGTCTGTTCTTTCTTCTTTCGTTCTGTCAACATGCTAATATCTCAGACATGGAACAATCCCATATTGACCAAAATGGTCACAAGGGCAGGCTACACTGCAAGGAAAAGAAGAAACTTTGACCTGACCCGATTGGTTGTCAATGGGTCACGATGGGGTCACAGGGTCAACAACGTTAACCAGGTGCACAAAATCTAAAATTAGCTCAAATCTCAAAACTAATGCTTGTTAATCTTGTAGGACTTGATCAACACTTCAAAAAAGTCAATTAGGAATGGGTCATATGACACATGATTTAGGGGTGGCAGAGGTTCAAAATACATAAAAGTACGTTACATTCAAATCACTACTCTACAGATTAAGCAACTGATCGGTGAGTCATGCAATGAATAGCTTGGCCCCTTACAAAGGTATGGGTCAAGAGGTCAATATGGGGTCATCTGGGGTCAAGAGGTATACATATTACTGTGTGTTGTAAAATTTAAAATAAGGTCAAATTAAAAAAATCTGTTTAGCCCATTTATCAGACTTGATAAGCGGTCAATAAAAGTCAATCAAGACTTCATCACTTGACCCATGGTAAGGGGTTCAAAGGTCAAAATACTCAAATTAGTTACACTTCAAATCACTACTCTCCTACAGCTAAAGCCAACCTGATCCATGTGAGTCATGCATATGAATAGCTTGGCCCCTTTCCAAAAGTTATGGGGTCAAGAGGTCAATATGGGGTATCTGGGTCACAGAGGTCATATATATTTATGGTGTAAACCTTTAAAACAAGGTCAAATAGAAATATTTTATCCCATCCTGTAGTACTGATGAGAGGTCAATAAAAAGTCATCATGACCCTATCACCTGACCCAGGTTGAGGGGGTCAAAGGTCAAAATACATCCAATTACGTTACACTTCAAATATCACTACCTTTTACAGATTACTAGTATGCTCACGTGATCATTGTATGCGGTTGCAGCTTGAATCCCCCACAAAAGTTACTTAATGACATTTTGCTCAAAGGTCATCTGGGGTCACTAATGGTCAAAATCCTTTACTGTGTGTAAAATTTAAAACAAGGTCAACAGATAGAAAATCTTTGATCCAATCCCTGTAGTACTTGATGATGAGGAGTCCAACAAAGTCCAAAATCATGCCCCATCACTGACCCATGGTTTTTAGGGGGTCAAAGGTCAAATACACAAATTACGTGACACTTCAAATCACTACTCATTTTACAGATACATGTATGATCACGTGCTCATGTATGTGGTGCAGCTTCACATCCCCCACAGTGTTAACTTAAGACATTTGATAAAAAAGGTAATCTGTGGTCCCTAAGGTCCATGACCTTTACTGTGTGTAAAATTTAAAACAAAGGTCAAAGAGAAAAATATTTTTATCCCATTTTCCTGTAGTACTTGATGACGAGGTCAATAAAAGTCAGATCATGACCTCATCACTTGACCCATGGTTTTTAGGGGTCAAAGGTAAATATTTCAATTAGTACACTTCTAATCACTACTACTTCGACAGATTAAATAGTTATAATTCACGGGACTCATGGATGTTGTGTAGTTTGACAACCCCTACAAACGATACTAATGAAATCTGATCAAGGTCATCTGTGGTCACAAGGGAGGTCAAAAGTTCATTTTCTACAAAAATACGCTACTCCATCGACAGATAACATTGCATGGTCACGTGGACTTCATGCATATGAAGCAGCCTGAGATATTTCACCAAAGTTCATAGGTCACAGGGAAAGGGCCTTATGGGTTAACTTCTGGCTGAGTACCCTAGACTGTGTTCAGATCGTAGACAGATATAGTTACAAGACGGCCGGCCTTCGTGTTCTTTTCTGATGGTTCTTCTTCTTTCTTTCTTCTGGCAACATTTCAAAATGCGTCTAGCCCGGCGTCTAGATCAGTCATGGTTTGACGTCTACCGGGACTCACACCGAATGTCCGCTGAGGCATCCCATTTAGTCCAATTGAACTTTGACCTGTCGGGTCATCTAGGGGTCAAAGGGGTCAAAAGTGTCATTATCCTTAAAAAGTTTCAGCGCCTACAGGATTGACAATGCACGGAACGTGGACTCAGTGCCTATGAAGTAGCTTGGATCCTTCACAAAAGTTATGGGGTTGAGGGTCAATCGGGGTCATTAAGGGGGCACTTCTGCTCTTACTGTGAAAAAGATCTTCAAAAATCTTCAAAAATAGCTATATGCTATATGCACGTTGCATTGTCACATGACTCATACATAGAAGCAGCTTAAGACCCTTCAAAAACGTTGTGCTCGGCCATGGAGGTCAAAGGTCAATAAGGGGGAAATTCCGGTCAAAAAACAAAAATATCCAAAAATATTCAAAACAGTTGGTATCTCAAAACCCAAACATAGTACAGTGACTTAACTTCAGATTTGCATTCATGTACATGGTGTATGGCGATATTTTATTTTGGAGGTCAAGGGTCATTTACGGTCATTCGGTTTAAGGTCAAGAATTTCAAGAATTTTTATCTCCAGACTAGCATAGAAAGATCTTTTTTATTTGCACCGAACCATGCATTTTGTGCTACAGAGGTTTTGTTTTTACCGGGATATCAAAGGTCATTAAGGGGGTCAGAAGGTCAATTTTGCCCAAATTATAAAAAAAAGACCAAATTGGTTATATATCAGCCTATAGACGAACAGATAAAGCCCGGTATTGCTGCAGTGATGTAACATTAATGGTAGGAGAGGTCATGAAGTCTCGACCCCCAAAGATCAACGTTCAAGGTCAAAGGTCAAAATCTACAAAACAGCTCCAATGAGCTGAAATGTGTCAGGGATAATCCTTGAGGCATCATAAATACAGAAACAAGTACAGTGACCCCCTCGGACCCAGAGGTCACGTTATTATAGGGGTGGAAAAGGGTCAATGCCTGACATGCGTTTGGTTGGTTGAAACTCAATAAATTGATCACTGTAAGTGTTAAGACGTTAAAAATACATTTAATGACATTTAATGACATATTGGTGAAGTTACAGGGGTCAAAAGGTCAGTAACTTCAAGGGGTCAGTAAGGGGACAACCGTCCATCCCAATACAGCCGTTCTTGTAAATTAGATCTGTCCCAGGTCGAGTTTTTCTAGATGGCTAAAGTAGCCAAACTTGGGTATATTGTGTTGGGCACAAGGCCTCCTAAACCGGACAGGGGTGGAGAAATGTTAAAAAGCCTACATTCCACATACAGAAAAACATTTGCCATCTGGTGGATGCTGGACATTTGACATTTACCTTTTTGAGTTATTTTTGGTGAGTAAGGTCATGAGTAATCTAGAATTTTGATGAGTTTGTTTTCCAGAGGTCAACTTTGGCGAGTTATGGATGTGTTCATCGATGCGTGGTTTTTATTGTTGGTGTTGTAATGGATGGAGTCACAGATTTTTGGTGAGAGTATTGATTGAAGTTTCATTGCTTGAGTTATGTTTTTTAATTTTAATTCATGCCAATTTTAAACGAGTTATATTTTTTCATGCTCCGAGAACTGTAAAAATAGTGAGAAAGTCATTAATTTATTTACGTTGTTTGGCCAAAAATAAAGCTTCATATTGATTTGTAATTGAAATCGACCAAAGACGCCAGTGTGTCAAAAGGAGTCGGAAGACACTAGGATAGGGAACTACAATTAAGTTATTAGACTTGACTTAAAACAGGCTGCAAACTTGTGCAAACCTGTTATGGTTCTTGCCAAGTGTACAGTGCAACCTAGGGAATGGGATCACATCGAATTCCGGCCGCAGATGACTTTCGACATGAAAAATGCCTCTACAATGGAACTCAAAAAAAATCGTAGGCCGGAACAATTTTTTTTGCCTTACGTAAATAAAAAATTGTGCATCCATTTGGTGCTGCGATTTCAGAGCTTAACAGGAACCCTGAGGCGGCAAATGCTAAGACTTTGTCCGGCATTAGGGATGGACATATTATAAAGCTAAAATATAATGATATGTTAGTTTCTTGACAGTTGTGATAAAAAATCGTTTTTGAAGAGAATGAAGGCGCAATAGAGTCATGGTTTAGAGGAAATCAAAAAAAGACATATTGATTATCTTTGGTGCGGAGGAGAGAGAGAGTGCTAGCAGGGAAGAAGCAGGTAAAAAAAAATTCTTTAAAAAATGTGGAACTACAATCTTGGTCGAAATGGGTTGGAACACGGCTGCTCTTTTTGCTCCCGGTATTGCCGTATTTCTCTAAATCATGTCTACTTGCATGGAGGCTTTAAGTATTCCTACCATGAACCCCCCTTTCCCCCAATGCATGTTGGGTTCTTTGTCGGGTGGCAGGCAAGGATTAAAACATTGATCGGGGGGAGAGGGGGACATTTTGAAGTCGGCCAAATATTTCAAAGTTTCCAATACTTTGACCAAGATTGTCGTGATTGTAGTTTATTGAATGATTTTCCAATCAGAGTGGAAGATTTTGAAATATACGCAAATCAAATCTTTATAAGATCTAGCTGGTTAAGTTCATATTTTATTTAGAGGAATTTTCAGGCAATTATATTTTTGAAAAAAAAAAAAAAAGAATAAGAAAAGAAGTAATAAATGTTAAATTTGTGGTTTTTTGTCAATAGTTTGGAAATAGGTACATCCGTACTTGAACAAACTGTGTAGTGTGTAGGGCGATTTTTTATGTATGAAATACGTCATAAAATATTGATTTACAATTTTAAAGTTCCTAATCTTCATTAAAGTATGGTATAAAAATTACTTGAATAAAAAAATGGTAGCCTTTCTGTATGATTGTATTCTTAGTGGGGGGGATACCATGGCCATTTGCTTCAGGGGGAGCAAGTCCCAAGTCCTCTTGGTAACCTCTCCCAAGTCCTCCTGGTAACTTCTTCCCACGTCCTCACAGTAACCTCTTCCCAAGTCCTCATGGTAACCTCTTCCAAGTCATCACAATAACCTCTTCCAAGTCCTCACAGAACCTTTCCCAAGTCCTACCTGGATAAGCTAACCTCTTCCCACGTCCTCACAGTAACCCCCTCTTCCCAAGTCCTCACAGTAACCTCTTCCCAAAGTCCTCACAATAAACCTATTCCCAAGTCTTACAAGTAACCTCTTCCCAAGTCCTAACAGGAACCTCTCCCCAAGTCTCACAGTAACCTCTTCCCAAGTCCTCACAGTAGTAACCTCTTCCCAGTTCCTCACAGAACCTACTCCAAGTCTCCACAGTAACTCTTCCCAAGTCCTCACAGTAAACTCTACCAAGTCCCACAGTAACTCTTTCCCAAGTCCTCCTGGTAACCCATCACAAGGATCACAGGAACTCTTCTGAAGTCATCACAGTAAATCTTTCCACGTCTCCCAGTTAACATCTTCCCAAGTTCTCACAGTAACCTCGCCCAAGCCTCACAATAACCTCCCAAGTCCTACTGGTAACCTCTTCAAGAAAGTGTTCAAACTGGGACCAATCCACACGAAGCCTGAGAAACGTGTCCAATTTACATTACTTGGCCCAAATTTAGGTCAAAGTTGATTGCACGTTACAAAAGCAGGCTGAAAAATGCAAAGTTATTTCATTTGTTCCCGATACTTTCGAGGCACAAAGATTTTGTTATTGTGATATTAGAATTTTTATAATGGTAAAATGATTTGTTTGTTTTTGTGTGTTGTAAATAAGAAAATATGTTTTTATGTTTTAATTCCGACGGTGAGTGTGTTTACAGCGTATTGAGCAGAACTAGCTAAGTTGTTCAGAGATGGGAATTGTCCATAACTCATTTCATGCACTATTTTGTTGCTCGGATATAAAAGAGGAGGAAAATACACTGCCAGAATTATTTTGCTCTGTGTCCATTTTTTTTTAGGTATTAGGAAGAGTTCCTTTAGCAAATATTTGTATAATTCAAATAAAATCGAGCGATTGAGAACCGTATTGATTAGCCTTAGCCTTTTATACATATACCATGTAATTATGAAATCTTGTGTTAACCCTGGGAAACATTGTTCTATTATTCAATTAAAAATTAAGTAGGAAGAAAAGAGACAAAATCACCAAGCTCGATTTCAATAAATTGAAAATTAAAAATATCAAAATTTGTGTATACAAAGAAGATGCATGGTAAAAGTTTTGATGCTAGTGAATGGCTGTATATTTTCCTAATTGCATGGTGTGCTATCTGTATGAACCACGTGTCTAATATCATGTCTCCTTTCTTCTCCCTGCCGTCTCACGTGTCATCTGTTTTGTGATTGACACAAAGGAAGGGATTAATTTGGTGATGCGTGTGTGTGTGTGGTGCGCTGCACGTGTGCATTTGTATGTAATGGTGTCTGTTGTGGTAAGGTAAATATTTTAACTAACCCTGCCTGCTTGGACTTTTATTCTTAGTTTGCATTTATACCCAATTAAAGATATTGGGGTGCCTAATTGACAATTTCACCCCTCCCGCGACTTAAGGACAATCAAAGTGAGGTTTGTATCAATCAAAAGACAGTGTTCAAATTTTTTTCTTATTCCTACCTCCCAGTAAAAATATAAGACCCAGGGAATATTTCATTTTTTAAATGTAGAATCAACAAAATATCTCCAAATGTGCTGACCAACAATTATTAACATACACTGTCCTATTGGTTTAGTGTTCTTAATTTTCTATTTGCAAATTATAGCCTATAATGATATAGCATTGTTATACAGGGTTAAACTGTGTGACTGCAGCTTCCCATTTAATATAAACTGTTTGATGTAAGCACTCAATTCAGTGGTGTATTAATAAGGTAAAACTCACTGGGGAAATAAGGGACTAGCTGAACTTGTCATTCATTGCTTTGACCTCACGCACTGTGTGATATGCAGAAGGCTTAGTGTGTATGGCATAAGGATAGCCTGCGGAGTATGTTCTTAGGCTTAAAAAATTGTTGGTTTTAGAACAGAAACTTCTTTGTGGAATTGAAAAAAAAATAGTTTGAGAGCCTTAGGGAAATCATGAGGGAAAACACAGGTCCAGAAAATGGGTAGCAAGGTTTAATATTCAGTCGAAAGAGTGTTTTGGTTTTTAAGCTTCTACTATTAGTGAGGGAATTCATTATCATTAAACCAAATCTCTCAGGAGGCATAGCCGACAATCCTACTTATAGGTATTAAAATAGTTAATGAGCGTAAAGCGAAGGGTAGTGATATGTGAAACAACTGTTAGAAAGTCTCATTATTGTGACAAAACAAGAATAAAAACAAAAAACCAAAATAAACAGTGGACCACACTTTTTACAACTAATTTGGAACTATGTATGCACTCAACTCCTGTGTAAATTTGATAAAATTTCTTATTTTTGGTTTTTTGATTATTTTTCATAAAACTCTAGTTTTGCAGTCTTTCTATGGGAATATCGGGCAATAGAGGGCGCTATAAATTTACAAATCATGACCTGTGTAGGCCGATATGGCAAGATTTTGCAGAGGTGATAGTTCTTGCATGCCCTACTTATATCAGTGTCAAAATTGTGTCGCCCCTGCTTTAAAATTGGTTCTAAAAATAAGAGACAATTTCATGTGTCCAACGGCTGTGGTGCATTCAATTATAACGATTGTTACTTTTTTCTCTTTGTTAAACCCAGAATGTTATCAGAGGAAGGGACAGGCGTAGAAAAGTAAGAACATGAGCACCGAGAAAGACGGACGAAAGTGCAGAAGCTGAGAGTGACTCTATGGGAGACATGATGATGAAAGAGGATGATGCGCAAGAAGAAGCAAGCAGATTTAGATCGGAAGAAGGTACAGAAGGAAAATGAAAAGACAGGCAGAACAACAGAGGAAAAGAGAAGAAGTGACAAGGAAAAAGAAAAGCAGCGGGAGAGGGATCAAAAAAGAGGGAGAGAGAAAAATGGAACGAAGGCGAAGAGAAGAAGATAAGGCTGGGGATAGGAAGATGGCGAAAGACAAAGATGATAGGAGAAAGGTAGAAAGGGAGATAAAAGGCAAGTGAGAGGAGCAGAGGGCTGAGGGAAAAACATGGAGATGATTACTATGAACGTAGAAGGAAAGATCGAGAGAGGGAAAGGGAAAAAGAAAGGGAAAGGAGGAGGAGGGGGAGGACGACATCATTGAGTTGGACCATGATATGATAGAGATCTGCATAGGGCTAGGTTATGGATGATGAATTTGATGTTTAAACCTCATCACATAGGATTTTGATGCTGATAGATATGTGGACGAAATTAGGGAAAGGGAAAGGAGGATAGGGAGGAGAGAAGTAGGCATATAGGGGGACTGAACTTTAATAGAAGTAAAAGAATTTATGGTGGATGTTTAAAATTTACATTTGGGTATGGTGGACCCCCTTTAAAATTTGAGAAATAAGATGAAGTTAGTTATGGATTAAGAAAGAATAAGAGCCATTTTTTGTAAAATTTTAAACCCAATTGTTCAAATTTTAATCCAAATTGAAAAAAATCATCACAAAACCTTTCAAAATTTTTCAGTATTTGATTAAATTTAGGAACCAAGGCATTTTAATTAAAATTAATGAATTTTGGTCTTATAGTTATGATAGAATCTAATATCAGTAATAATTGTAATGTGAACTTATGAAATAAAAGGCCACCAAAATATTTGTCATATTAAAGTGAACCAATTTGTACATTAATTTTACACTACTCCTCTTTTCCCTCTCTGAGGTATTTTAATACTTCACTTCCTAAATACATATCATATACGTATTATGTATATTTCAAAAGTTTGTATATCAATTATTTCTTAGGCAATTTTCATGCAAGTTTTCTTGCAGAGTTTTATTAACTCAATCATTATCACAATGGATTGAAAAGATTTTCAGAATCTTGTGGTAATTGGTAATGCTTACCTTTCTTGAAAACCTAGGAGAGTTTTGGGAAAGTATTATGTGGATCTTATGAAATATGCTTCAGAGGTTCTTATTTATTCTCTTCTGATTAATATGTTGCAGTATGATCCAAAGTGAAGGATGAATTGACCTACAATAACAAACTTGGGCTAATGGTGGGTATGGAATCTGAGTTTATACATACCACTATGGTACAGTAAGCGTGATTGGCGTAGTGCCATTCACAATCACACCTTAGCTGTGGCTTGGAACATGGTGTAGTTTGTAATTAGCTGCAACGTAGATAAATACATGTTTTGAAACTGAAGGTAACAATTAGAGAAAGTGGGAAAATAGGCAAAATGCCAAAGATTGTTTGCATGAAAATTTCCAATTTTGTAGTGGTTTAAAAATATCCATGTTTGATATGAACTGTATGCTGCTGTCATTGATGACTTATTTCACGTTACCTTATTTTAGACTCGATCCACTCAACTCTTGACTTTTTTATATTTGTGGTTGTATGGTCTTGCCTTAATTTGTTCCATTCCATGCAATTTAATATAATGCAATGTTCGTTTACTTGGTTGTGTTGTCATGGCAACTGTCTCTACCTTGATTGAATTCAAAAGCCTCGTGGAAATACTCAAGGGTAGCACTGCAATATATTAGAAGGTCGTCAAATTAAGTAGCGGCAGGTCAATATGCATCGCACTCGAAAATTAAAGCTGAAAATGGCGAAATTGTGGTTTTAAACAGTCTTTGTAAATATCATGAATTTATAGAAATGCTAAAGGACCATTTTCAGCAATTCAAATTGTACCTTTCAACTTACTCAGTTTTTGACTTTATTAGCAAGAAATTTGTTATGTCTTGGTTATTGGTGTATGCATACCTCAACCATTGTGCCAAAATAATTTGTCTCTTTTTTATTTGAATTTTGTTATTATTTAAAACAGCAAAGTTTATTTTTTTCTTCATTTTCTGTTCTGCATTGATTGTGTAAAAGTCATGCTCTTTCAAGTGTACTTTTAAATTTACTCAGAATTTGTTTTGACTCTTACTTAGCAAGATATGAGTAATGTCTTGTTTTTGGTGTATGGTCTGTATGCACACCATTGCCACTGTGCCAAAATCATTTGCCTTTTTTTAAATTTGAATCTTGTTATTATTTTTCACCAAAATATAAAATTCCTTCAATTTGCTCTGAAATGGTTGACTAAAGACCTAGGAAGAGCAAAACACACATTTTAGCACACAAAACCCTCTGTATCATAGTACACAGAAATAATATTATGATGCCAACGACTTCCCATGATTTTGGGCCTTTATTGTAAATACATTAAATTTTGTATCACCAAATAAAAATTCAGGTTGACAAAGATCTTGGAGTCTTAACTGTGAGGTCATGGGATCTTGGCAGTCTTAATCTACATTAAAAATACTGAAAATGGTAAAAACGTCCTGAAAAGTGCATGAATTTGGGCAAAAAAGATCCAAATTGGGCTGAAAATATATAAAAATGACAACATTTTTGAGTAAATTTTTTTTCTAATTTCATGAAATTTCCTGATAATTATCATATCATGGAACCTGTGCTGTGATGTAACCATACAGCCAATAATCAACAATACATGCATGAATTTAGCCCAAACACTACTTTGAATCAAGACAGGGGTGGGTGATTATCATCACATTCCATATTGCACTGTGTTGGATCATACGGAGTCCATTGGAATTACCAAATTGGTCTTTTTTGATGAAGGACTTTGTGTTTCATAGCCATTTCATGATTTTTAGCATGTTGGCCCACAAGGTGTCACAGAAAAGGCCATGGTAACAAAATGTGTACTGGTATTTCAGAATTATTCACAATTGTAGGAACTTGAACAAGTGTATATTATACATAAAAGTCGAAGCACACCAGGGATCCAACTTTTAGATGTTTTAACTCAAGGATTGATGGCAGCCATCTTTGCTCTAGTTTCTTTGAAAAACAGACTCTTAGTTGAAATAAGGGATTATTTTTTAGTGTGTAGGGGTCCTAGAGTACTATTTATGTGAAATCTTTACTTGTAAAGTTATCAAAAAGCAAAGACTGTAAATTTTGCCATCATTGTCTAAAATTATGGAATCATTGTAATATCAACTCAATCATTATATAAATGTATATATTACAAAAGAGTATATTGTTTTAAAGGTGCATTTTGTGATTCTAACACCTTTATTTTTGTTCATGGCTCACTAGATATCCTCAAGAAAGGGTTATTTCCAAAATTTTAGTTCATTCTGACTATGGGTTTTGATGTTTTGAGTGAATGCTCATGTCACATTGGCCTGTCCATTTATGACAGAAAATACTAAATAACCTCTTCCATAGTTGATTAAATCTGCACATAAGATACTATACATAAGCCAATGGGCCAAAAGGTCAGAGGATATTCAACTTTTTTGAGAAAAATTGGAGGGATGAGGCTGTAGATCACCAAATGCCCCTTTAAGTCCAATGTGTATTTTGTAGACATTTCTGTTTGTCTGCAAGTGAACTATGTACAGTTATGTCTTTATCTGACCAATTGCATCATGGGAATTGTACTCAGTAGATCTAAGTACTTATGAAATATTTTTAAACACCAACTTGAGCTACACATGAACAAGTATTCTAATGAGATCAACTTGAACTTATAGTGTAGCAAGATAATATACTGGGTATTTAAGAATGTTGCAATATGATGAGGGTATGGTCAACTTTTATGCCAGGAGAGGTATGGGAGATTTGTAACCTTTCTGAATTAAAAAAACTCACATTCCCTTCCTTGCATTTACTAAAAAATTGTGGTCCTCATTTTTCCCCTTCATATTTCTACATATAAAATTTGGTGTACTACCTTTTTTTCTTGGAGATCATGACCACCAGGGGCCCGTTCGTGAAACTCAGTCGTAAATCTATGTGGAGTGCATACTATGTTGTGTGTTTCTATTGGCGTTAACTGGATAATTTCTCTGGCATTATCCTTCCAAAAGAAGGATAAATGCCATTGAAAACTTTCGTCGGTATAAGCAAGAAAATGTCAGAGAACGACTCTTTCTATTGAGCCAATTATTCGCTTTGCTGGTATATACCGGAAAATCGGTCTCAATAGAAACACTATATGTCATACCTGAGTGGACCAATTGATCCAAAGCACTGTGTAACTGGTATAAAAAGGTTTATTATGTTAGACATGAGTTAGTACATATGTAGGGTTATGCATGAGTTTGGCGAACAGACCCCTGGTTAGGATACTTGCTTTTAGTGTTGAAGGTCCCTGATTTAAACATTGCATGCCAGTGACATACAATTTATTGCAAATTTAGTCATCAACTGCTCATATTAATCATTTGTGCTTATTTTAAGCCTTGATGATATTAAAGTAAGAAAGTCAATGTAGTTTTACTTGAATTTACTTTTGGTTTTGTACTGTTACTGTTGGCTATGTATCTTGACTGTCTCAAAATGAAACTATTCTCTTATCACTACCTACACAGTTCCTGTCATGAAATCAGTAGGGCTGTATCAGATTAATAAGAAAAATACCATAAATATATTGTAAAGAATGTTGGGTATTGTGTTAA
>JAMKCH010030797.1:0-16703 GCA_023653785.1 Ophioderma brevispina | reverse complement strand
CACACGACAGAGGCATCAACATTGGGGGGGGGGGGATGATCGTTTGACCATCCCCCCTCATCAAAATATTGGGGGGATATATCCCCCGGATTTACGCCTATGATTCTGCTTTTCTGCCTTTTCCACCATTCTCTCTTCGTGTTCATATTTTCTAGTATAGTTCGTTGCTGCTTCATTCCACTTAAGAAACATTGTGTCAGAATACGGAATCTTTGAATCCTCATGCACTTGAGCACTGTGAAAGAAAGAAAGAGCGAAAGAAAGGAAAGAGTGAAAGAGCTAAAGAAAGAGAAAGAGTCAAAGAAGACGAAAGAAAGAAAGAGCGAAAGAAAAAAATCGAAAGCAAAAAAGAGCGAAAGAAAGAGCCAGTGGCGTAACCAGACCTGTGGCAATGGGGGGGGGGGGGATAAGGTGTGCCAAGGTAAATTTTTTTTGAGGGGGCTAACTTGGCGTCTTTCGCCATAGAGACCTGTACAAAAGGTCAAGTTCATTTGGGGTGGCTGGCGGGGGAAAGGTTCCGTTTAGAGGGGGGCTTGCGCCCCCCGCCCCCTTTCCCCCCGCTGGGTTACGCCACTGGAAGAGCGACAGAAAGAGTGGTAAAGAAAGAAATAGCGAAAGAAAAAGAGCGAAGAGATAAGATCGAGCGCAAGAAAGAGCTAAAGAAAGAAAAAGCGAAGAAAGAAAGAAAGCAAAGAAATAAAGACGAAAAAGACGAAATAGTGAAATAAAAATAGCCGAAATAGCAAGAGTGAAAGAGCGAAAGAAATAAAGAGCGAAAGAAAGAAAGAGCTAAAGAGCAAAAGAAAGAAAGAGTGAAAGCAAGAAAGCAAAAGAGCGAAAGAAAGAAAGAGACGAAGAAAGAAAGAGTGAAAGAGCGAAAGAAAGAAGAGCGAAAGAAAGAAAGAGTTAAAGAGCTAAAGAAAAAGATGCAAAGAAATACATATCGACAGAAAGAGTCCGAAAGAGCTATTCTTCCCTCTCAACCACCATTTTGCTTTCTGCCTTTTCCACCATTCGCTTTTTCTGCTATGCTGTCTTGTCTGGCTGCCTTTTCCATCCACCATTCTGCTTTCCTGCCTTTTCTGCTCATTCTGCTATTCTGCCCTTTCCAAGCATCTGCTTTTCTCTGCCCTGGTCGTTCTGCTTTCCTGCCTTTTCTGCTCATTCTGCTATTCCTGCCCTTTCCAGCTTCCGGCATTCTGCTTTTCTGCTTTCTGTTTTTCTTCTCGCCTTTTCCGACCATTCTGCTTTTCTGCAATTCTGCTTTCCTGCCTTTTTCCACCATTTTTTGGCTTTTCTGCTATTCTGCTTTTCTGCCTTTTCCACCTTCTGCTTTTCTGCCTATTCTGGCTTTTGCTTTCTGCCTTTTCCACCCATTTCGGCTTTTCTGCTATTCTGCTTTTCTGCCTTGTCCACCATCTGCTTTTCTGACCATTCTGCTTTTCTACTATTCTGCTTTTCTGCATTTTCCACCATTCTGCTTTTCTGCTATTATTCTGCTTTCTGCATTTTCCACCATTCTGCTTTCTGTATTCTGCTTTTCTGCCCTTTTATACCATTCTGCTTTTCTGCTATCTGCTTTTCTAGCCTCATTCTGCTTTTCTGCCTTTTACCACAACCGTCCACTGGGAGTGGGCGTGGTTTTTGTCGCTCGTTGAGAGTCCAAATGAGATAGATGCCAGCCTGCAAGTGCACAATTATGAATTATCAAACCAACATACAAAAAGAAAGACAAAACAGACTAAAGATTTCAAATGGGAGAAAACAGATATGACCACACTGCCTTTATTCGTTCGCTCCAAATTTGAAGGAAAAAACTGTTCCGAGTCTGTTAAACTCCGTCTGCAGATTCTATTTAACATATTGTCATCTAATTGGGATTCGATTAACTCTTACAGATTATATTTAACATATTATTATAACTTCATGGGGATTTAAAAGCTACGTGTCAGACCAGAGAAACCTTTGATATCAATGAGGTGGACTTGGGAGATAGCAAACTCTAAAAGTTAACAGATAAAGCAGTACCTTACTCATTTTGTTGTTCATCACCAACGCCACAATTTATCGTCATAATCATCATCATCATCATCATCATCATCAATCATCATCATCCATCATCACATAATTTAGTGCACCGTAACATGCATATCTTTGTCGTCATTACCATTACCGATTATTTTGTCATCACTATTACCTATTCATCTTTGTTGTATCACTATTACCTATTTTATCGTGTTGTCATCACCATACCTTAGGTATCTTTGTTGTCATCACCATTACCTTATTAATCTTTGTTGTCATCACTATTACCTTATTCATCTTTGTTGTCATCACCATTACATTGATTCATCTTGTCGTCATTACAGTATTGTCTTTGTTGTCATCACTATTACCTTATTTATCTTTGTTGTTCATCACCTATTACCTTATTTCAATCGTTGTTGTCAAACGCACCGTATCTCTTTGTGTCAGCACCATAACCTTATTCATCTTTGTCGTCATCACTATTACCTCTTCGTCCTTTGTTGTCATCACCATTACCTTATTCATCTTTGTCTCATCACTATGACGTTATTCGTGATCTTCGCATCACCCTCACGTCTAATGCACCATCTCGTCATCAAGATCACCTTATTTCAGTGGCCTGGCACAGTGGGTGCAATTATTTCTTTTGGCCCCTGCTGATATAAAGTTCGACGAAATAGCTGAATTTATTTGTAATTATATGAAGGAAGGAACGCGGGGGGTATAAGCGGCAGTGACGTAGAAGGAAAAGTATAGGCATTAAACTCAACATCCTGCACTGACCCGCTCAGGAGGACAACCCCCGGCACACATTTCAACTCTTTTACGTATATGTTCCATCAAACTATATTGACTAACTGTGAAATTTTTCGAAAATTATCCAAAAAAAAATATTCATCTAGACACTGATTTTAATTCTCATATCTAAATTTTTACTGCAATTTTTGTGCACTCCTCAGTAGGCGATTCAACAGCTAGATTTGATTCTAATCGTCACGAATCTTCCAAAACCGGCCATCGACCAAAAGTCACAGTTCGAGATATCGGCGATTGAAGTTTTAGAAAATTAATGAAACATTTAAGAAAATGATTTTTGTGTACATAGTAACATTGAACCGTTCTTAATTTTGAGCACGCTTTCAATTCATATCCTTTGTTTTCCTTGTAAAATTTAATTATAAAGTGATTGGTCTGTTTGCAAAAAGGTTAAAAAACTCCTCTGTTTTCTATTCAAAGTAGACTATGCGCATTCGCCTGTTTGGCGTACTCAAAAAGAGTCGATCTATCGCTTCTCCGAGATTTGGCGGCCCGAAATTATGCTCCAGGACATATGCTCCAGGACCATATGCTTCCTTGGGGAGCCTATGGTCCTGGAGCATAAATAATCTGGACAAATATTCTAAGTCAATATGTTCCAGGAGCATATTTGAATACGCAAATGGTCCAAGGAGCATATGGCAAATATGCTCCTGGAGCAGTGGAGAATATTCTGTCAAATACTGTTCCAGGGTCATATTTGCCATAATTACACAGAGAAGGATCATGTTGTTTTAAAGAGCCACTGGCACATTTGAAAAATATTGCGCCCATCAAATTTTTCAAAATCGATATTTTTTTTGCATGGGGGTTAGTAAAGCTTTTATATACAAAAGCCCATCACCCGAATGATTAAGACCAATCAGCTTCCTTATGGGTAACCAGAACGATTTGTAATTTAACTTCGCCGGCTACGTTTAACATTTCAGCAGACGACGAAATGGCGTTTAACAAAAAAACACAAGAACAACGCACGCCGTATGCATGTGTTCTCCCACGCTATGCACACTGTTTGATCTGTCTATAACCTTTGTGGTTTGAATATCAGTGAGTACGATCCAAAATATTCATGTAATATACAAATTTGTTGATTAAAGTGATGGAAAACTTAAAAGTTGGCCTACACTACCTGGATTCTTATCCTCATATCAATGTCCCTATCTGTTTTGGGTAGTTATTTGTTCTGTGTAAAATAATCATCTCTGTCTTCAATCCAATGGCCTAGAGCTATCAGTTGAGAGCAAATTGAAGAAATTTATTCCTAACATCCCCATTTTTGTGAAAATGTGCCAGTGCCGCTTTAATTAGTAATCAACGAAGTTGCTGAACTCAAAATTATATCGTAGGCATATGGGGAAATATAGCAAACAAAAGAGAAAAACAACAGATTTCCAGGTACTATGTTTACATTATCATTATTGGGATTTTAATTTGGCTGTAAATTAAATCATGTAAGTACTTTTAGCCTATACCATGAAGCTACTAAGCTGAAAATCGAACCTGCATGGGAACCCTCTGATATGACCCAAATACCTATCCACGATACTATTCTACCTTATTACGGGAATATATATATTAAAAAAAATTAAGTGAAATAAGGTACTACTACATTGTGCTTGTTTGTGACCTTTCTGGATGTTTACAAATTGTTTGTTGTTGGTTATCACTTTGAGATTATACATAGCGATTTGACTCTTTTTTTACTCAATGAACATCTTCACAAGTCCACATCAGCAAAGGTGTAAACTGAGTAACTTTGTTAAGTATTTGTGCACAATTCCGTAAAACTTAATACATGTATGTTTGTACTGTGTTAACATTTCTCAAATGAATAAGGGTATTTGTGAATATTCTCATGAAACGTATAGTTGTATCATTACAAAATAAAAAAAAAAACCTTTAACTGTTATGTTTAAAACAATAAAAAAAATAAAAAAAATAAAACTCAACTGGCGCGATTCAAAACTGACAAACGTAGGCTCTTTTTTTCCGTGCTCAGCGCCCGGATCGTCGCTTAGACAGTCAAGACATTTTACAATCTACGTCTAGTAAAGAACACAGCTAAAAATGCATATTTTTCTTTAAACTTATTACCACTACTAACATGTATCTTGTATTTGACGAAATAACGTGTGCTGTAAAAATTCTAGTAGACTTCACATTAAAAAGGATCAGAAAAAGACAAAACTTGGCCGTAATTTTAAAAATCAAGCAAAATACTTTTTTGTCAAATTTTCCAGGCCTATTACAACTAAATTTATAAGAGAGGCTCCTATTTGAACTTTGATTTATACCAACATTATTATGCACTATTATGGATTTTCAATTATAGGTTATTTACAGTAAAAATACTGTAAATCTTACAGGAAAACACTGGCAGCAATTCTGCCAACAAAATCCCATAAACTACAGCTTTTATAGTTCCATCCAAATTCACTTTATATTTTACCGTTTAATGCATTATGTTTTTACCAAAATTAAAGGTCCATGTCCCGATCGCTAATAGCCTCGTCCCCAGGGACCCCAGATTGTACCCGAAGTGGTCAAATTTTTGGTTATCAGAAGAAAGCTTCTATTTTTCTCATTTACCCTGTGAAATATTAGGGCTAAGGATGTTTGGTTTGGATGTTATGAGCGAAAATATGCCCCCATTTTGGTCGACCAATATTAGTTTTACATAGTACTCTATGGGGATTGCAAAATAATGTTTTTAGCTCTCATTTCAAAACGGGTTGAAATATCCGCGCGAAACTTTACAGATAGGGTTTTGAGGTGAAGGCCATACTATCAAGATTAAAAATATATAGACTTATAATGCACCGTCCGTAAAATTTTGGTTGACATTTGTGGATAGGCCCGGTGGATAGGACTACTTAGTTAGTGTGTTTGTCAGTGCTTTTAATTTCCAACACATTCACAATCTCTATAATAACAAATATATATTTTTTAGTGTTTTGATTGAATCAATTTTTACAGTATACTGTAATTTTCACAGTAATTATTTGGCAGAATTGTTGTCAGTAAAATACTGCAAAAAATTATATTTTTTAGTGTGGCAAAATCGTCTCAGATACAGCTACACACATTGTAGTACTAAACTTCGACCAGACTTCTATAGGCGACCCGGTCGAGAGAGGAGATGAATCTCGCAATATCCCATTGATCGATAGGTCACTTTATAAGCTGTCGTACGGTGGTTTTCAGGTACAGCAAACAGACGAATGCAGATTGGTCTGTTTGGAAGACTTTCATTTGGCGTTTGGGTATGATTTCCAAAAGTGAAAATGTATTATATCTACAAATTGGAATGTTATTTTTGCTCAATATTTGGTATATGAAAAGAGCTTGTGATATAGTATCATATTATGCAAAAAACTCAATTTCGCCAAAATGGTCGATTGGCCTGTTTGGAAGACTCATGATGTAATGATGTCATTTGAATTATATTATCACTGCTCGTTTCATTTATTTTAACACCCCCTCCCCAAACAAAACAAGTTAATTGAAGTGATTGAAATTTCGAGTTCTATAACATGCCGAATAAAATTGAAGACTCGATTGGAAGGATGACCCACTTTTTATGACACATTTCAAGTTCTGACACACTTTTTCTGACACCCTATCAAGGGTCAGAATTTGGGTTTGAGTTAGGATAAATAGGTTTATGATGGGTTCATAAAATTTCATTGGCAGACGTCGGCCGACGGTATAGGCGTTGGAACATATGCCTTGTATAACATTTTGGATTCTTTTTAAATAAATGTTCGTAGATTTCGTAGATTTCGAAACCAAGGACAATTTTTTCTTTAATTTTTAGAGTCTTAAAGTAGGAGTGGGCTATAAATGGGTCATTTTTGCTTTTCATTAGGGCTGGGTTTCTTTGTATTCTATTAACCCTATCTCAACATGAAATGATAAAATATTTTACCTCTGGTCCAAGAAAAAAGTGTGCAGCGCCCTCTTGTGTCATGTCTTTTATTTAATTTTGTGGTGGCAGTGGATTTGAGCAGAAAATCCCTCTTAATTACACTTTTCACAGGTATTTTTGTAATGCTTTTGATGTCTACTTTTACGTAAAGGAGCTCAAGATAGCTGATTTTGAAGTTGCATGAAAATTGGGTATTGCGTTTTCTTAAAAATTGACGTTTTAGGTCAAAATTTAGCGTGAAAATAACCAAAAAGTAATTTTGCCCTCCGTATAGCCCACTCCTACTTAAAGTTGTCCAATGGCTTGTCTTACAATTAGTTTGCTTCTCCTTACTATTTTGTAAGCACCTGAAAACAATATGTCTTACGGCCGCCATCTTGGATTTTCAGCCAAATTTTCATTCATGTGCTGGTTTTGTTGCATTTTGAAACCACAGATGATTTTTTCTTCAGAGTTTTTAAGCCTCCAAGTAATTCATTTAATTTTGAATGTCCATAATTTTGAATTTGGAAAAAAATGACTGATATGGCTTTAAATAAACAGAACTTTAACGTGAGTTAGGACAGAAGTGACAGACATAGACGAATGTTGGTGATATAAGATACACGTACACTGTAAATTTTGCAACGGGTAATGTAGTTGTATAAAAAATGGATGAGCCATTTGTTGAACTTCCCCGATGATACATAGCCAAAAGAACTTTGAATAAATCTGTTTATGTACACTACGATAAGCCATAATATGTTTTACAAAGTGACCCTTGGGGACATCTGGAGGACATCTGGGTCAAAACTGAAGGCACATATACTTTTCAGTTTTTATCACACAGATACAAACAAGAAACATTTTGGTGCTGGGCACCAATGTATGCCCCGCGCAATGGCAGAATTATTAAAAACATCCAAAAATAGCCAAGAATTGAGAGATAAATAACATTTTCCAAGCAAAAAATTGCTTGTGTAGGTGACTTTTACTGAAAACTGAATAGGCCTATGGTATAAATAGTGGTATCGTAAGTGTTGATTCAAGTTCACTTATTCTTGTTCAAGTTAATGATCACTGTAGTACCTCAATAGTCGACCCTCATAACTGATGTCAGCTGCCAAGAATTGTCAATATTTCGGAATATGCAATGATATAGTACCTGAGTATTAACCAGGCACTGTTGGCAGTTCGCCCAACTGGCCTGATATTTGACCCACTTAAACACATGGAAATAGAACCTTGTACAGATCCCATATAAATTTGTATAAAAACACTGAAAATACAATCTATCTCACACTGTATCATCATTTTACTTACACAAAAACTATCTTGTGTTTGCATAAATATTTATATCATGTTCATCACAACCATTAAGTAATTTAAGCACTGTTCATCATTTTCAATTGTCATGAAAAATTGTTATGACCAAGGCTCTTCTTGCTTCAATACAGCAAAAACTCCATGCCTGTCAAGTTATTCACCATCTATAGCCCCGCGCAGAGCGCGGGGCAATAAATATCGTGTGCGCGTTGCATGTGCTTGTATTTTCGGGACAATGTGTATTAGTGACACTAACATACATTTGTCCTTAAAATACAAACACCATATTTTTGTATCAAAGTTGCTCTTCGCGCTCAAAAATTTAACCAACAAAAGCGTTTCCCCGTATATGCAATTAATCTATAGCCATTTTATGCGATGTAAAATTCATCACTCTTTGTAACAGGTCCTATTCAAAGTCTTCTTTTGGCTACATAGTATCCTTAGAGTAAAACGAACGGGTCAACCAGTTGTACTATCCCTACATTCGCCATTTCGCCAAAAAGAAAAATTTAGGTTATAGTGGGGTACTGTGTGACATCTATGTGGAGTGTGCAATATTACCCGGATATAAATTGTGACTTTTTGGTACACAATTACAGTCATGCAGAATGGTGAACGTTAATTGTGCATTTTGGTTTTACAAGTACCAAATTTTGCACATAGGTAGCTATTGAACTGCTCACAATCTGGTCTATGGGCAAACTTAAATTTCCTCAATCATGGCCGCCATTTTCAAAATGGCCGCAAACAAAAAAACCACCCTATAAAAGCGCATTAATTATTGCAAATCTGAGGTTGTAAACTTTATTATATAGGTTACATATGAGACGTTTGGCTTTAACTTTTTAAAATCATATTTTCTGTTATTCCCCCAAAAGCGTAGCTTAATTTCAAAATGGCGGTCACACATTGGGCGCCTAAATTCAAGATGGCTGCCGCTCACAGGAGGAAAAAGCTGCTTTATTTTGTAGTTTATCTAGGTGGCTAACCATGGGTTTCGTTTCGTCGTTGATTTTCCTAAACCTTTGGGCCTCACATATGCACAACCACATTTTATTGTTGTAAATGCCAATGGACATGATATCAAAATGGGCCATATTCAAAATGCTGCCAAATTAAAAATAGCAGCTACTGTAACCTTGATATTTTAAAGGTATATTGATTTTTATTGTCATTGGTAAACGATAGTTTAATCAACATTCTAACCATAATTGGTTGTCTTTGGTATGGTTAAGCAATTTTAACCTTTTTGTCTGTGTGTATCCATACAATAATGGCGGGCCGTGTTCAAATGCTGATACTAATACTTTAATAAATGCCTTAAATGACTGCTGATTTTTCTTTGTCACTTGTACTCACATGTCCTAGGGCATTCTAACCAGGTCTCTTTTATGCTGCCTTGTCCTGCCAATGTCTAATTCTACAACTGTTTTCATATTCAAAATAGCTGTTAGTAACTTTGTTAGTAATGTTACAATATGGGTAGGTTCTTAATTCATGTTTACTAATGGTATCAACATACTCAGAAAATGGATGTGGTCACGTGAGACAATTACGTTTTTAAAATATACAAAGTATTTTTGGTTTGTTTCAGTTCTTCATATTACCCATTCGTTATTCATTTTGTTTTTTCTGATAACTTGTAGAACCTCCATTCTACATTGTAAATGCATAATCGATTCATAGTTTAAGACTCTAGCTAGCGGTAGTTGTTCTGTTATGGATGATGGTTAATAACAGATACTAACAATCTAATTATCTATCCCAGCTCCATGCACACATGAAGAAGCAGGCTTCTACTTCATTGCAAGGCCATGCTGCTGCTCAAGGTACCAAAGGGTCATGCTACGTACTATGGACAAAGACTTGTGATTTTGTTTCGTAGCCTTGTTGCAGCAGCCAGTCCAACCTCACTTAACTCCTGGCTAGCATTTGGTACCGGAATAATTGGCAGATTCACACAGCACATACTATTGTGCCCAAACCCTAGGACCAGAGAACTCTTTGTCGCTTCTGAGGTTTCACAACCTTCACCGGTTGCACAAAGGAAGAACACCGTATGGGAAGGCAACAAATCTTCCGCTGATGTTGTTAAAACCTTTTGCAAACCTTAGGAAGAATTCCACCTTAAGAAGATACCTTGAAAAAACTAATGCCAACAATTGAAACATTTGTGACTCATGTACAACAAACAAGGTTCCATTGAGTTTCATTCACCCTACCTCAGAGCACTGTTTCTAAAACACTCAAACAAGCAGCATATCAACAGCAGGACATTGAGCTAACCATATCCAGCTGACTGGTCGGAAAATTGCCGCTTCACAGTCCTCTATGGACAACCTTGCGAGAGGAATCAAAGCATACATAGCCAGTCAAAAACTGCTGAGTGTGGCTGTAAATGGTAATGCACTTAATAGATGGTTTGTGGGTACAATGTCTGGCTTCTTCACTGAAATCCTGAAGGGTCTATGTCTGTGCATTGTTGCTCCAAACAGTGGGCAGACACTGATCTGACAAGTCCTTGTATGTGCAGTTGTTGGCCAACATTGGGCAGACCAAGAGCTTTCCATTGTCTGTGGTAATGTCTACCAATTACAGGTAAGTGTCCCTGATCTGCTTCATGTAGCCCCACTTATGCAAGGCAACCTTTGGTTATCCGATTCTGGGTCTGAATCTGTTGAGACAAAACAAATCCGCCATTCAGCCCCATGAGGAGTCAGCTCCAAGTGGTGTGATTCACCAGGCAATACCAATAGATGGTATTTGGTTGATAGCAAAAGATCTTCTTTCCACAGGGCGACGCTCTTAAACTCCTTTGAGGACTGTTTAAGGTTTTGGAACTCTTTGCTGAGACCTCGTCTGGATTAAGGCGGTTAGCAGCTGGTCTCTCTGTCCAGACATAGGGTGTTTCACATTCGATATTTGGCAGCTACGCTCTTGCATTCTCGCTACATACAACAAATTTTTGTCCGTTCCTGCCGAGGATGTAATAAGTTGTCCGTTGCATTCTGTGATAAGCTGGCAGGAGCATTTATAAATTCTGATCAAGCTTGGGTCTTATAAGAGAGAAAGAGTGCGGTCCAAGGAACTTCTAGGTAGACAGAATTTCACACAGTGCTCTAAGGGGTCTTTCCCGACTAGGTAATTTTAAAGCTGGACGTTTTGGCTTCACGGTTGGCGTAATGGAAAGTTATCTCTGTGTCTTGAAGGGATTTTGCACACGGCGCTCTAACCAACTTAGCTATCAAACAAGACTGGGTTGGTAGAGGAAAGCGATAGATATCATCTATAGGTGTTAGGTTCAAAAGGTGTCCATTGCTTTCCAGCGTGAATAGTAATACGGAGGTCGCCCGTTTGAATCCCGCCAAGCGCACGTTTTTTTTCAACACTTGTGTGGGCTGGCTAATCTCCAGGGAAAGATAAAAAATAATAAATATCCATCCTTGTCCTACCGGAGAACCAAGTAATTAAAATTTAAAAATTATAATTGTATATGGCGTTCTGATGCTATCCACTTGAAAAGCGATGGACACCTATCGACCTAACACCTATATTTGATATCTATCGCTCCTCTACCAACCCAGTCTTTGATAGCTCAGTTGGTAAGCGCCGTTCATAATACTTAGTTGCCAGTTTCGAATCGTCCAGGTGCACATGTTTTTTTTCACCACTTGTGGCGCTGGCTATCTCATAGAAAGATCAATAAAATATCCAATCCTTGGTCTACTGGAGAACTACGTATTAAAATTTCAACTTGGTTGGGTGTAACAATTTTGGCTGCTTGGAGGTTTTGTTGGATACCCCTCGACGTCTAAGCTTTCGGATGGTAGACCATTTTTTCTGCTGTTTGGGTCATATCGATGGATTCAATTTAAGTGTGACTGGTTTTGATCCTTTTCTATGACACTCTATTCCACTTTTAGCAATTATTTTAACTGAGAAGAATCGGCTTCAAATATGGTGGACTACCCTTGATATCCTTTTAAGCACAATCCTTGGAAAGGCCTGGTATGTATTCCGATCTACAGCCTCTTGGATGAATCTCCGGGCATCTTATTTCACTAGTTATTCAAATTTGCCATAGTTTACGCAGGAGTTTTGGAGCAACCTTCTTCACGTTCTGTAGTTTAAAGTGCCCATGCTTAAAGGCCTTTGTTGTCTTCTGACTTAGAGTTAGTGGAACAGATTAACCAGGTTCTAGATGTTTTTGCCAACAATAGCTATATATATCAGGATGTAACCTCTCTCCAATGGACCCTATAAAATGAGAGCGGCAGTTTAGGGTCGTGACGGTGATGTAGATGTTGAGTGTCTAACCATTTCCCACAGCTTGTCTTCTTTATTGGCTTCATTGTAAGCCCATTGGGTACTATGGCTGTTAAAGCACCAATAAGAAATGAGGGTTTGTGGAATTCCCGAATTGAATTGAAATCTACATAAAAAAAAGATTGGTTTGTAGACTGATTAACTATGATAGAGCCGAGCTCAATGGTGACGGACTTTGATGTTGTCAGCAGATATTGAGGTTGCTTCTACACGGGGTCTGTTTTCACACAGTCAAGGCACTTCCCAAACTGTCCGATGTGGTCTCCCCAATGGCAGGAATTTCATGGATGGAAAGTTTATAGTAAGATCTTCTACACATCAGGCTACCAAGTACTCTTCTGTTCTGCAGACTCATTCATCTTTTGATTGGTGCAAGTTGGCATCATTTTGACTTTGCCGTAGAAGTTCCACGTAATAGGCTTCGTTGCCGCGTGAATCAGTTTAAAAACAAATCACTAGGCTTTATAGCACGGGAAATCAGCTTTTCATTGTGTAACACATGTCCTGTGGCCCTGTGATTTGTTTGACCGATTGCTGGGGCATGAATCAAATTCTCCCACCACGGAAGTACATTTACAGGCTGTTATTAACCCAGAGCCACCAAAACTAAAATCAAATAAGGTATGTTAATTTTTAATAGAAAAAAACATTCAAGTAGCACGGATGAATCATGCAGGCACGTAAGTGACACTTCTAAATTGTGGCCATTCGAGGTTTGGCAGCCATCTTGGGCAAATTATAATGGAAAGGAGCAATTTAACAACAGACTTAATTGGTTTCTCTTAATTTGATGTGAAATTCCTTCCTTGATGGAGTTATATCAAATTAAGAAACATTCCATTTCTTGAATAATCAAGATAGCTTAAGTGACAAATTAGCCGCCATTTTTGGGGGATATTCCTTCCTCCGCCCGCCATTTTGGATTCAAGTCTTATTTGGTTGTATTCTTAAGGTGTTGTGAATTCTATCTTTAATGCACATTGTCAATAACAACCTTAGTATTAGGGAATCTAAAACAAGATCAAGAAAAACCTTCATTTCTTGATAATCAAATTATATGCTTCAAATTTGCCGCCCATTTTGGATTTTCTGCCATTTTGGATCAATTTTGATAATGTAAACAATAGAATTACCAGTGGAGTGTCCTCCGGGTATTTCTGTTTCTAAATGGCACGAACCACAATCCAATTGGATCAATATAATAAACTAGAAACACTCAAAACATGCATTTTTAGCAAGTGGCGGCGGCCATTTTGAATTTGGCGGCCATCTGGAAGAAATTAATTTGGCCGCCTAGACCAGATTTATTTAGCTTATCAAGTGCTACATCTGTGCCAAATTTGGTACTTTTCACCCAACATGGCACAATAGGTTTTGATATCTTGACCATTCTGCATGACTAACTTAATACATTGATAATTCCAACATTGTGAAGCACTTGCACACCCTTTCATGCCCCCATCTTTTGGATTTCAGGTTACAAGCACATGGGTAAAATGTAAAATGTTCCGATTGTGCTTGAAAAGCACACCATATGTCTGTCTGGTCACAAGGATTTCCAAAAAGGTATAGTTTATATCTACCTGTGACTTATATTTTTAGAAGTTATGGGTAAAAACTGTAAAAATGGTAAAAAAGGTCATTTTGGTTGTGTAACAGGTGGGGTCAAAAATTAAAAGTGGTCCAATTTTTGTAAAATGTGGGTTCAAATTGTTGGTTTCGCTCATAGAATGAAATATAGGAATAGTTTTGACTATCTTACGTGTCTGGTTATCTAACCAAAATGGCGAATAAAGTCAACAGCTAGTGGCAGCTAATTTGGAGTTCTATGACCGTGACCCTATTTTGTTGGATAACGTGAAACTAAGCAATAACAACGCTAAGGCAACTATTCTTATTTCAATCCTTAAGCTTGGGAAACATTTGCCTACATATTGACTGATAAGCAACTTTTAACTTTTGATCATGTACATCACACCACTAATTGACTTTTTCACATTTTTTACAGTTTTTATACCCCATACCTCCGGAACTATAGCCATAGATAGTGTAAACTATACTTTTTGGAAGCCGTGTGACCACACAAACACCATGGTGTGCTTTTTAACACATTCCAGATTATTTTAAATTTTTGACCCCTGATATACCTTCAAACCCAAGCTGGGGCCCATTAATGTGGGGTTGGCAAGTGCTTCCATCAATTTTATGGATTTCAATGCCTAAAGTACTTGTGTGCAAAAAATCACAATTTTATCCGGAAGCGCACACTCTTACACTCAAGTCCCCCCTGCTAGTATAGGTATGTCCATGCCCGTAGCCATGCAGTATTTTTCCCGTCGCCTCCCAATCTGAAGACGGGGGTGTTTGAAGTGGCAACATGAGACCCACCGCCGGCGTTCAATCACATTAATAATAGTATAATAGTAGTAGTACGTAATACAGTAGTATTTTTTTCGGGGAGTATTTTGCCAGTGCATTGACATATAGTTTTCATAGTTTACAGTTAATAACAACACTACAACGTATAAGTTTTCCACAAGCCCAGGCAAAGGGGGACCTGCAACAGGATAAGGTGAACTTCTGCCAGTAGGGGGGGGGGGGGGGGGGGGGTGCGTCGCACCCCCGCACCCTCCCCCCCCCCCCCCCCCGGTACGGCCCTGGGTTTGTCCCATTATATGTAGCTGTTGGGTGAGGTTGGTTGCAATGACACTAATTAGCAATGAACTATTTATATTTTTTACGAACAATTTCCTCCATTCCGCATTTTTGTAAGGGAAAAAAAATAGGAATATTTTCAATTTGTGGTGTTCAACATTTTACGACATTTTAGCCATTATGGCGGTGTTGGTGAGGGAGTTGGATGTTGAGGGTGTTGGGGAGTGTTTAAGTGTGTTGCAGGGTGTTGGAGAGGAGAAGTGGTGTTGCGTGTGTTGGGGAGGGTGGGGTGCGTCTGTGGCGGAGGGGGTGGGGTGTGTGGGGTTTGGGGGAGGGGGTTGGTTGTTTTGCTATACGGGTTATACGACATTATCGATACGTTGAACGTACCTCAGAATGATAGAATCAACTTAAATTTTTGGAAATAACTTTTCCTGCAGATAGCTGGGTGACCATAAAGAAAAAATTAAGGTACTGAGATCAAGAAATGCACCTTATATGACTATGGGGCGTGGAGCAAATAACCAACTGTATAACAAATTCGGTTGTCTACATCAGGGCACTAAGGGAAACCAAGTGTAAATTAATAATAAAGTATTACAATCATATAACTGTCTGTTCCAGCACAGAAAACGGCCATTTCTTAAATAAAATAAACTAAAATGTCACACCTCAATTCTTTTCCCCAATATCAGAGACCATGGATATGTATAGACTTCAGCAAACCATGATGCTAAAGATATTACAATGGGCCTGGTTTATTGTGGGGACATTGTTATCGCCAGGTGTTACCACCTCCCACGATTCGGTGAGTTGACAAATACCCGTCCTCTCATAATAAACAACCAGTGTACATCTCATTACAAGTATAGGTCGTTACACCAAATTTTTCTTCTGAAAACGCGGTAAATGAATAGAAAGGAAGTTAAGGCAATAAGTTAAGGATTTTTGGTTTGCTGCAAAAAGTTGTAGGTCAAAGCTTGCCCCAGCAACATTTTCTCATGATGTTGTTCATGTTCTTCCTTTTCGAATAACTGATGAAAAACATGGCCAAAGTTAAGTGAACACGCACTATAGAAAGCTCATGTTTATTTTATTTGTGAATGAGGTTGAAGGATTTTGTACTGAAAAAGATACTGGATGAGCGCGGACCAGATGAGTCTATTCAGCTGCGCAAAAATATAACAATGGTCCTGCACTCCCAGATGCAAGAGAATCTGACGTAGTCGTTTTCTACACCGCATACCGGGGCCGGTGATGAATATCTTTAACTCCATTGTTGCTGAAGTCTATGTGTATCCACTAGTCCTGTATGGGGCAATGAAATTGAAGTGACATTTTATTCTTTTTCAAGAAAATGTGCCAGTTTTATTTGGGGAACAGACGCTATTTTATTGATTTTAATAATTTATTCGAATTACCACTTGGTTTCCCCTAGGCCCCCCGATGGAGACAACAAAACAACAGCATCATAGAAGGAAATGCCACCAGAGCCTAAGAGGGGGATGACCCGGCTTTAAAGGGACAAATGAATGAAAAAAAATTGACAGTAATGAAAGCACCCTTACTGAATCAACTCCACGATTTTGAAAACAATTTGGATGTTACATTCTGTAAAACAGGAAGAGTTCCGGGCCGGTGG
>JAMKCH010030796.1:0-33913 GCA_023653785.1 Ophioderma brevispina | reverse complement strand
ATAGACCACAAACAAGTAAAACCAAAACCACAAAATGATGAAGTTATGGCTGAAAATGTGATTTTTGGGGGAATAACTGCGGCCATTTTGGATTTTGGGCCCTGCGCAACTTTTTTCTTCCGACTCCCAGGTGGAAAATTTTGTCATTTCATGTTGAATAGAGTAAACAGTAGAATACAAAAACTGTTGCAAAATAAATTGACAAAAAATTATTTTTCACCCCTGTTAGACCACTCCTAATTTGAGGCAATTTACTCCGCGCTTAAAAATTCCATCGTTTGCTCACTTCTATGGCGCAGCAACTAGAACATCTTGTCTGGGCGCTGTCTGACACGCTGCGAGTTTGGCGATTCTGTAACTAAACAAATTTTCTGGTCCACATAATGTTCACACTGGTTATTTGATGATTTTTAGTTTGTACTTTTGGTTGGACCGTGTGACTTGTTTTGTAGTTTTAAATGTGAAAGAAAACATGCTCAAAGTTGGCCATTTTTTCATAGACTATTGTGAGCAAGTGAGTTTATGGGTGGCATAACCTAAAGGTGTATGCTAAGCCACATCGCCATCAGGCCATGAATTGATTCATTGTTTCTGTTACAGTTTTTCGGGAAATGTACATGGATAGGTAATTCATTTCTTATTCATCATTTTTTAATATTTAAGCGAATCATGATACCCATGTTTCGGATTTCCTACTGTAACTCATTACCACATACGCCCAATAATACCACCGAGACTCTTCTTGCATACGTTATTACATGGAGTTGAGACTAATATTAACAAGTTATAAACAATGACGTAAATAAAATCTAGAACCGCTACCGGCCATCGGTGGTTTGGAAATTTGTCGAAAGTTAAACATTACCCAAAATGCATCGGAAATTCCGTCCAACAACACCCTGCAAAAATCGGTACACGAAGCAAATCACGAACAATAACATAGCGTGTATTTTCACACACACCCGTGTAAGGCCTGAATTGTTTCCGTTCAAAAATTATCCGATGTTTTGGGGTCGAATTTTAAGCCAGTAAAAATGTTTTCTAATTTTCAATCTTTCACTTCATTTACTTAATAACTGAGTAGCTATATCCCTCTGCAAAAATCTCTCGTGAAGTCGATACACTTTCTATCGACATTCATGTCGCCATAAGGCAATTAACAGCTGTCGCCAATATTTTCTCTTGAATTCGACACACACGACCACAGGAAAATGGGCCAAAATGACGAAGTATTTTATTCCATCAATAATGGTAACTTGACTGACATGGCCGTTTTATACTATAGCTGGGATCATCTTAGGACCCCTCCTTTCTATAATATATATCAATGATCTTCCTCATTTTGTAACTAAAGGCAAAAACTAACTCATGCGATGAACAATAATTTTTTTTTTCATCTAGGGATATATGTTACATCAATGCTGACCTTAGAAATATCTCATTCTTGGATGATCAAAACAAATTGACCCCTGATGCTAAGAAGACCAAAGCTTTTGCATTTTTGTTCTCGACAACCACAACTGGACCGATAAAATAATATCAGTTTATTCCTAAATGATGTCAAGCTTGATAATGTAAATACTTGCAATATTTAGAAGGCCTCACCCTTGGATTGAAACCATGAGCTGGGAACCCACAATAAATAATGTGTTTAATATATCAAAATACTTGGGTTGTTCCTACCGTATCAGTCAGGCAGTGATGTCAGCAGAACCCATTTGAATACAATTTACAAAGCATTAGTTATCCATCGTCTAATGTTTATCTGGTGTAATTGCAATGAATACTCTTCAAAAGCAGGGTGGAACGTCTTCAAAACTCCGTGCTGGGAGGGCTATTGTTAGAGTCCCCTGTTTAGGTTCACCCTCAATATTTGCGTCAAAAATTAAACTGGAATCCTTGACATTGATCCGTAGAAAGAGAAATCTGTGGCTCACTGTTTTTAAAGGTCTTGCTGGCCTTGTTCCATAAAACCTTCAAAACGATTTTCTCTAGGTTAGGGATAACCAAACACGGTCACAATACAAGGGGTATTTCACATGGCAATATTGCTCTTAATTAAAACCAAACTTAGGCTGGCAGACGCATGTTTGTTCAGGGGGGGCTAAAGTATGGAATTCTCTTTCTAATGATATTAAAATGATTAATAAAAACAAAAAAACAGTTAACCTTTAAAACAAACTTTTAAGTTGTTAACAATTAACAACAGTGCTGCTAGTACTGTTTACTTTCCAACTCTGTTTAATAATCCAGAAAATTTCAAATATTTGTATTATTGTTTTTATGTTTTTTCTTTTTTGTAATATTACTAATTTCCATTTTACACTCTCTGTTGTGTGTTAATAAATTTGTATCAAATTTTAGTGCAATTGAATAAGCCAAATCGGCAATATACTTCCGGTTGACTGCACATGTGCAGGTCAGATTCGCGGGGAGGTCAGGAGTCATCAACACGACGAGGTTGGCTGGACTTCTCCAAAGACAATGAACTTATTAGCTACATGAATCTCATTCGATTTTTCCTGTCTTTTACCACCTTATCCTTTCAATTGAGTACAAATATTTTTTGTCGGTATATACAAATGTGACAAAGCGAGACAAAACCAAAAAGCACACGAAATCAATAGCAAGGCATTTTGTGGAACGGCAGAGTTCATCGCCTTGGAAAACTCAGCAACCTCGTCGTTGTTTTCAAGATTTATGACACCGAGATCGGCGTGATATTACCCACAATGATCACACATCTGTAATGCCGATTCGCTTTATAAATATCTTGGAATACCTTGTTGTGTGTGTAAAAATTTAAGTGCAATTGAATTTATATAATTGTTCTTAGAACTAAATTTGAGCATGGGCTGGCCCATTATGTAGTGTTTTTAAATATTTGACTTGGTAAGTAATTGATGCATATTTAAATAATTGGCTTTATGGTTGATTGCCTATGGTAAATTGATTGATATCATTGATTGAGTCATTGATTGTATTTTTTTTTTCCATTTTTGTTCCAAGAGGAAAAAACATTTATTCATAATTATTCATATCATGTAATAAAAACAACTTTTACAATAAAAGTAATCCAAGGCAATACATCAGACATTAAAATACAATGCGCATCAGAATGTATTAGTTTCTACGTAATTGCCTATACGCTGGAAAAGAGTGCAATATAGTGGCAGTCAAACACAAGGCCAACATCAAATACTCTCCAAATGTGAAGGAGCAAAAAGAGTTGTTTTTACACTAACTACATCTGTCCTCTGACCACTCGCTGTCATCCTGCCGTCGCGATTGTGGATGATAGGCCTCTACACGCCTTCGAGCCCCTGATATGTAACCCTGACCTCTAAGCCAAATGAGGTCCGCATGCAAACTCCATAGACCAAATTCGGTTCCAACTGGACTCCAACTTCAGATGAGGTAAGTGTCAAATCCACAGCCCATCCCACAACTTTACCTCCCCGACTGTGATTCGGGGTATGGGCCTTTGACATTGGTAATATGACTTTGGACCTTGGTAAATGGCCTCTGACCTTGGAAGTGACCTCTGACATTGGTGAAGTGGCTCTGACCTTGTAAGTGACCTCTAACCTTAAGTGATCCTTGACAAAGGCAAGTGACCTTTAACTTGATAAGTGACCAACCATTGTAAAAGTGACCTTTAACCTTGGAGGGACCTTAAAACTTGTATAAATTTTGACCTTGTGGTATATGACCTTTGACCTTGATAAGTGACATTTGGCCTTATATTACAACATTTTACCTTGGTATCCGACCTTCAACCTTGGCAAGTGACCTTTGAATTGGCATATAACCTTTCACATGTGGTGTATGACTTGTAACGTTGGCAGGTGACCTTTGACACCTGTTAATGACTTTGATCCTTGCTAGGGACATTTGCAGTGCTGAAGTGAACGTTAACCTGTGGTAAGTGGGACAATTGACCTCCACAACACCTACGACTCAAGAACCGTGGTCAAACCAATCGTAGCAAATGGACACCCGCAAACAAAATCCACCCATTATGACCACAATAACATAATCAGACAGACATCCACAACAGTGGACGAATTGATCCCCATATGTCCTACTGCCTTAAGGCAGATGACACAAACCACACAAAAGTCTACCCCAACAAATCCCCCACACCTGGGAGAGCAAGGTAGTTAGCACCCCAGTTACCAAAACCACCTCATAAAACAACATACTGAGCGGTGGCAACCGGCCCTGGAGGGGGTATTTAAACGAGTACCAAACATCCAGATACAGACACAAACCACCCAACCCCCTACCACCCAAACCCCCCTTCCAAACCCCTTGCACTGCACCTTCCAAGGGCGTATTTAGTCAATATTAAGAATGGCTGTGTATTTAGACATGCCAAAAAAAAATCAGCCGGTACCATAACCCTGAAAAGGTATACAACTTCTTATAAAAAAGAGGGAGATTCTCATTCCTTGTAAGATATACTTTTCCAAAGGAATAGTATCTCCTAAGCTCCTTTTGAACCAGTAGAAAGGAAGGATGTTTCCCCATCATTTTCATTTTATATATATGAAAACGGCATAAAAGAGAATAAAAGATTCATACTTTTGACTTTGGGGTTATGGTACCAAACAAACAGAATTCATTATCTATTCTACTGCCATATTAATAGTATCCTTAACCCATTTTGAGATTTTTTTCCAAAACGACATTGTAGTATTACACGTACAAAATAAATGAATCATAGTCTCATCTCCTTATTGCAGAATGTACAAAGATTGGATTCTATTTTGCCATTTCAAAAGAAAGAGTTCACACCCAGGATTATATGACTTCTTTAAACTGAACCATATTAATTTAGTGGTCAAAGGGTACAGATAAAGGGAGTAATATTAATAATAGCACCATATGGTTCGGGTCATAATGAAGATCAAGCTTTTTTTCCCACTATATTAGACTTGTTAACAATCTTTTTGGTAGATATGATAAAGCTATAAATCCTCCGTGAAACCTTCTTTCTTGAAGAGACTATCAAAATTAAAAGGCTTAAAAGGATAAACCAAAACCAACTTCTTTTTTGAGATGCTGACCAAATGATTTCTTAACAGCTCTGACACACGCGAATCAATAAAGATTAGAACGAATATTAAACTTCTTATTGAAACTATCAAGTGAGAGAAAATTAACATCCATCTCTAAAAGAGTCACACACATAATTTACACCATTTTTAGCCCAGTGATGATAGAAAAGATTACATTCCACAAGTTTGATATCATATTAAACAACAAATTGTGAGAACGTTTGTAAGAGCCCAATACGGAACAAAAGACAATACGTGAACAATTTGATACGTATTTGGGTTCACATTCTTTTACTTAGAACAAAACAGTGGCAAACAAAAAATTCTCCTGCCCAATACGTAAACCAAAAAGTAAAAATCTATTTAAAATCTAATATATTGTAAGGCAATTATATTATTAATAACTCCTCCCTCTGTGGTGATGAAATGGTAAATGTTTTCCCCCGTACATTCGATATATCATAAAGGGTTGTTACAGGATTGGGCCGTTGAATAAATTTTGCCACTTTTTGTTACGTATTGGGCTTTGGACTGTTAAAGTAAAATTATGGGTGTATGTGCATGCGTGTGCTAGAGAATTCTTTATATTGACCCATAAATTAGTTTGAGTAATTTTTGAGTCATTCCGGGAAAAAAAATATTTTTTCAGTACTTTTCCTCTGGACTTAGGTTTTTCGACCATCCATATACTTATACACCTATATACGGGGTGTACGTAATTTTATATCAACAAAACCGTATTAAATGTGGCGAAAAAAAAACCCCCCTACCCACTAAGTCCATTACAACATTATTTACCATTTAATCACCACAGAGGGAGGGAGTATGATTAAGGTAATGCAATTACAAGATATTCGATTTAAATAGATTTTACTTTTGTACTATGGGCAGGATGTTTTTGATTTGCCACTTTGTTCTAAGTAAAGAAGGGGAAAACCCAATACGTATCAATATTGTTAAGTAAGTGGGCTTTTGTTACGTATTGGGCTCTTAACAAACGTTTATTTCATTACACGGTTGATGGGAATCCACAAACTTACACCATGCAGAGAGAACATCAAACAGAATTGGTTTGGGATTATATATGCCGAGCAAAATCGAGGATCTTAGTAGAGGCACCTCCAAATACAGTAAAATAATCTTAACAGACTTAAAAATAGGTGCCACTCAGATGGACTGAATTTAAGAGTCCGGACCCACGGTGTGTTAAGAGAATGGAATGTAACTTTGAAGATCCACCATCCTCACACCGACTGAACATAATCTTGAACCATTTGGTTCCTTGCAACACGATCCATCCTTCCAATAAAAATTTAAATATGGCCCTATTTAAATCTTAATAACATCAGATGGTGGGTTAAGTATGTTAATATTAGAAAAGTTAAACTTGGACAGTAGCAAACGCTTCTCTCTTTACACGTTACCGTACCTAGTACACTCAAATTCCTTCTTAACAATGGTATAAGGTTTTGATCGAGTCAATAACTTTCTGGTAGTTCATATTGACCATATTATCTAGATGGTGGAGAATTCAAGTACATAGTGCTTTAAAAGGGTCGTCACCATTAACCCAATTAACATTTAACTCATTACAAATTTTATCCATTCGCCCTTTATATGCGCCAATCCAATACCGCATTAGTCTTATTCAATATTCATTTAAACCAGGAGATCTTAGCAAAATTATTCAAAAACTGGTAAAGGCAGCATACATAACTTGTCAGTACCATCTCTAATACCAACACGTATCATCGGCTATTGCTGACAGACAATATTCAATATCGCCAAGTCATGCCTTTCAAAATTATTATCTATGTCTTACCATCATACCAAGACTCTTAACATAAAAGACAAATAAATATGATCAGCCCACGCCTTGTGTACAGCTACGTCGATTCTACAATCAAATATGACTCAGATAAAAATCATTTACTAGAAAGGGGCTTTGGCCCTGAGTATAAAAAATCTTAATCCATTTTTTAAAGTGAACTACAAAATGAAAAATTATCCAAACTTCATTTAAAAAACTATGGAGACCGAGTTCAAAGGCTTTTTCAAATAATCAATGTAAAAGAAACATACCAGGAATTTTATTTTGGTCAGAGAAATAGAAATGAAGAAATCATACATAAGCCTAATATTCTCACCAATGAAACGGCCACCAGTCATAAAACCTTTATGCTGCTCGTGGATAATAGTAGGTAAAACTGATTCAATTCTCTCGGCTATGCAAGCAGAGGCAAGTTTATAGGTTACATTTCATAATGAGATAGGACGCCGTTTTTAAGAAACGGTCTTGGTTTATCCCCTTTAGGTAGTAGAGTTATAATGCCAAAACTCTGGTAACTGAAAGTTTTGACCAGACTCATACCCATAATTTAATGCACGTAACAAATACCAAACCAAATCATTGAAAAAAAAAGTAAAATTCGTACCCAAAGCCATCTGATCCGGTGGCATTTCCGTTTTGCCATTTTTCAGGCGGTTTAAGCACCTCGGCATAGGAAATTGGACCTTCAAGGGAGTCCCGCTGATCTTCAGATAAAATTGGAGCATCAGAAATTCAAAATAGTTTTAATATCAACACAATTCTCCGTGGTCACGACATGATAAAGATTCTTTTAGTAATTTCTGCTTCCAATTAAATCTCATGGAATTTGCAATAGCGAGTATACATCTTTGACAATTACTGCTATTGTTTTGTTTCACAAACGTTCTTTTTCCATATTTAAAAAATATTTGAAGGTTTTCACCTTGTTCGATCCATGTGTTTTAGATCTAACCATAACCTCCTCCATTTTTGCTTTACGAAGGATAAACTAATTCATCCTGGTTTTGAGATCAAAATCTCACTAACTGTATGGATCACCTGCTCAAAAACCTCAGAAGTGGTTTAATTTCACTTCTAACTCCCGCTCAACGTTATAACGCTCCTTTTTTTTCCAAGCAGTATATGAGATAGTTTTACCATGATTTCCCTTTAAAATCATTTCAAAAAGAAGCTGATCATTTACTTGTTAAAAAATATATCTTTTGATTGTGAAAAATTGATGTTACTAACTCTATATGGTATGGCTGCCATACTGTCAATACCTTCCCTATAGTATCTTTAACCAAGTTCACATAGTCTATATCCTTTAAAAAGTGAATTTATTAAATTTCCAAGGCCCTTCCCTTTCAATTGTTTAAAATCAAACTTAATATCATAAGGGCATGGTCGGATCTATAACCTGGCTTAATATCACAATCCACAATTTTGTATTAATTCTGCGAGGTTAAAAGAAGTCCAAACGAGATTGTTTAAGAATTGTGTTGTCTATGTGTATCTACGAACATCTGGATTTAGATACGCCAATAGTCTGTTAACTCCATCTCATTACGAGTTGGATGACCCTATTTCTATCGCATGGGTATTTATTTTAACATAATTATACAGCATCAAGCTTCATTTTAATATAAGATTCCAATCCCCACAGACAATCACATGTGGGTATCAAACTCATTAATAACTCATGAGTTGATCATTAAATTCTGCGGGAATCAGTAATAGGACGGTAAATATTAAAACTAAACGTAACCCTAACTTCATCCAATTCAATCTCATGTGCAAGCATATTACGTATGTTCAGATTTAGACATTAACCTTAAACCAAAAATTATGTTTTAAACAAAATAGCACATCCTCGCGAATACTTTTATAGAGTTAAATAACAATCAAGGCCCCATCAGCCCTTACCATAACTTCAATATCTTTGTAAAATGTACATCTTGAAGGGCAATATATAGATAGTTTTATTTCTGAGAGGTGAGTACATCTCTACGTTTCTCGAAACTTGAAAACCACGGCAGTTAAAAGAAGCAATAGAAAAACAAAACTGATTCTGTCAACAGACAATCAACTATGTGATCCCACAATCGAACACACATGCCTGTACAGGCATAGCATATGCTAAATTATCGCCACCTGGAACATACTTTTAAAAAAGAGTGAGTAGCATTGGACAATAGCATTTGTGTGAAAGGGACGTCTGGGTCAAGACTGCAACATATATACCAAATTCTCATTTACACATTTAAAGATTGACTTATTTCATCATGTAGCGCAGTAAAAAGAAACAATTATCAGTTTCATTTACAAAAATTGGATTAAAAAAAACCATTTTGTCAACCTCTTGTTTTTCTACATATACATAAAAAACTCAAATTACTACGACACATAACCGTGATCACAAATAAAACCTCAAAAAAAATATCAGACATAAAAGGAAAAAAAGGACCCGTCATCATAATAATAATAATAATAATAATAAAAATGCCGGCATTTATATACGCTCTACAAGGATAAACCAAGTAACACAGCGTTAACATATTTATTTAAAATATTTTAGACAGAGACAAAGCCACAATTTACATGGCAGCAGCTTAATACAGGCCCTGTGCTACATCCAAACATTGACGAGAAACACACATGGGTACCGTGAGAGCTTTCATGGTCAGTTGCCATATCCAAATGAACCATGAGGAGAGTGGCCAATTATGATTAATCAATAGCTCCTCTACAAGTAAATACAGAATGAGTACCTAGAATAAATCCAGCAAGTAGGCCCCACTGAGATTTGAACCGGGGACCAGTGGTCCAAAGGTGTCAAGGTTACTCTAACCGCTAGACCACGCCAACTCCATCATTATCTCCTATCACAACCCCCGGACACTGCTTTTATGTAATTACTGAAACAACAAGGAGCCCCCTCCTAATATGGCCTGCAGTTAAACATGGACAAAAAAAAAATAGCCTACCAGCAAATTTTGGAAAGAACCAACACAGTTGCCACTGCCACACCCTCCTAATTCGACTACCTCCACAGAAATCTAAACCGCATATTGAAGGATGTGGTGGCAGATTTCCGAATTCATTCCAATATATTCGGGTGTTTTTGGGGCAAACGAGAGAAATTTTTAGGGCATCCGGATCCTTCACCTGTTAGTGACCCAAACACCCCCCGCAGATTATCACGCATCGCATCATGGTATAACCAAATTATCTCGTAATGAAAAACACAAAAAACAAAAGCCCAGTGTCCCAATTTCAATACAAAACCGGCCGAATCCCACACCTGCCTATACCTATAGGAAATCAATAAATTTCACAGCTTCTGAACAAAGAAATAGGGTCTCATGCCAATCCTTAAACATGGGTATAGCGATACCGCGATTAAAAGAAATCAACATCGGGTACAAAAACAGCATTTGACACATTTCCGTTAGGGTCACCTATTATACGAAATCTCTCGCTGCACTGATTGATTATTATGAAATGTAATATTTTCAGGTTCTATTATAGTATCTTTGTATTATTTTAAATAACGTATTTGATGTGTTTTATAGGTTGAACCCTGGTTCTCAGGGAAGAACGGAGACTATTTGTATTGTCACTGACCGAGTGTCCAGGTTAATTAAAGAAGAAATAAGAAATAACAAACAAAACAAAACAAGCTGCGCGTGTATGTTGTTATGGATTTTCCCCCACATGACATCATCGTGATTCACCACCATGTGCTTCAAAAGATGCCCAGGGCAAGAAGGTGTATCAAAACATTCATAAAAACAAATTTAAATATTTATAATTAGTTTACCCATCCATTACGTAATACGCCCATATTCTGAGAATCGTTTTTCCACATTAACGCAATGCAAAATTATGTACGGAAGTAGTAAGGCTTATTAATTAATATACGACAACGATTAGGACGACCAATGGGGTTGGGGAATAACTCAACGATATAATGGAATAGTCAACGTATACGGTAGTTTTCTAGAAGTTGGGAACAACTTTCAAGTGAAGGGTACTTTCAGTTACATCAGTCTTCAGTTTAATTTGTTTCAGTACATCTTATTGTTATTCTCACAGATTGGGAGGTAGTCGGGTGCGTGTGAACGTAACGTGGACGTTTAATGAGGTGCAGTAGTACATTGTATAGCGCATTGTTGTTTTGGGGGTTTAAGGGGGCAAAATTTAGATCGTTCCCATTGACATGCGAAACTGATTTTCATGTTTGGACCGATTTTAAAGAATGGGAAAGGCACGACGAGTAGTTGTCATGTGGCACCGTTTTTTGTATCAAGTTCATAATTGGGATATGGGAAAGAATTGTGATCTCCATCAGAGAATTTTGGGTTATGTCTTGACTTTCTTCTGTGGCTGTGCAAACCGGGCGCCAGGTGCGATTTCTTTCAAAAAATCATGAACGAAGGTTAGCATGCATGCCGCTCGCCATGGGGGGGGGGGTGGAATACCCCCATGCGATCCTCAAAAAAAAGAAAGAAAAAAGGGAAGAGAGAGAAGGAAATGAGCAAGAGAAGAAAGAGGAAAGAGAAGAGAAAAGGGAGAAAACAAAAGGGAACGACATCGAACGGCATGGATTGAATCCAGGACTATAATAAATACAAATATCACAAATATTGACTTCCCACGAGCACAATTAGTTTTGTTCCAGGCCTAACCAACGGTAATATGTAATTGTTAATGTGCAACAGACTTGTGATTTCAAAATGGTAAACTAAATTTGAGAACCAGAGGGAAGCATGGTCCATGCCCCAGTTTGTTCTACTAGTACAAGGGAATTTCAGTCGGGGGAGCTGAGGTGGTCAAGAAAAAAATTGGTAGGATCGATCCTAGCCCCCAGCACCATAAACATATAGGCAAGGCTTTCATTTTGAATTAATTATTATACTTAACCCTTCAATAAATACATTTTTAATAGCTAAAAATACAAGATCCGGCAGGGGCTATGCTCATGCACCGCATCCGGTTAACTGGACATTGGCGCCCCTAGCTATAATTGTATAGTTCCCCCCACCTGTTTCCTTTTGACATTTATATAGCGCCCTCTGTTTTCTGCCTTATGTTCTAAATCCAGGATCGATAATTATTTACTGCCGCCCGCCCCGCCCAAAGTTTGTTTTGGTTTGGGCCGGATAGCCATAATGTTTCTGTTCCCGCAAATTCAACTACGTACCCATGGCCATGGCGCTGCACACGGGTGTAAATTTAAGGGAGCTTTAGCAATAGAAACAAACGTCCATCGGTGATTAAGTTAAAAAACCAAGGTGCAGTGTGGCTCTCAAAAATTGATCTTCACCTATTTTCCATACAAGCTCATACACATGACTAATAATAACAGACCCATGCGATCCTGTCAACCCCATCTATGCGCCCAATTTTTGTTTACAACTGTAATGTTGATCGTCCCTCCAAATTGGTCACTATAAAAATTAGTCCCGAAACAGAGGGCGCTATACTAAATGTCCGTTTTCTATGCCTTGAAACAGTGTGCCCCTTCCGCGGTACAAGCTTATACTGCCCGAGTGAGCAAGTTAGAAACCAGTCTTTTTCTTTTTTTTAATTGTGTGTTTTATATAAAACAGTGGTCATTTTGTAGGTTCTGAATAGCTGAAATCCAAGGGCTTCTGGGGTTTCGCCCCCTGGACCCCCATAAGGGCTCTGCTCCTGCCCCACCCACTTAAAGACATTGGCGCTCGCTATAATGCAATTCTCTTTGGCAGTACAAGCTTAGACATGTATAAACCCCGTCTCAGTGAGCAAACTTAGAAACCAGTCTTTACCCCTCAAACGTGGTCATTTGAAGGTTCTGAAAAGCTTAAATCCAGAGCATTCCGGTACCCTGGACGCTTTGCCGGAAAAGGGCCTGCCCGGCCTGCACCCCGGCCAGGGGCCCTAAAGCGGACCCCTGTACCCCACCCATTCAGGGTTTTTCCGGGTTTGTTCAAGGCACTTGCGGTGTGGGCCAGTTTCAAAAATCGGGCCCAACAGGGCGCCGTTAGTTGTATTGTTTTATTCGCTCACTAACGCTTTCCAAAGGAATCTTACTGGCAGCAATAGCATTTCTTCACTTTACACCGCCCCCTGACAAAATGGTCTAGCGACGCCCTGGTAGCCAGGGCAGAAGAGAACCTAAAAGTGAGGGATCTTGTCAGCATAATTGCGGAAAAATCTCATAAAAGCTAACTACATGGCCGTTTTCTTCCTCGCTGTGGAGCCTAACACACCGGGCAAGTTACGATGCGTAGCTGTAAAGATTGAGGACTTCCAAAGTTACACGGTTATGGTGTGTGTCACTCTACAGTACCTACCCCGATTGCTACCCTGTAGTTGCCACTGGTTGAGAGAAGGTTGATATGGTGTTACAGTACCGGATTATACATGCAGCTTCCACGTAGCTACCTCGCTGTTACTACGACGCCATTTTGATAGTGAGGAAATGAGGCATATACACTTTTTCTCTGTTTTATACTTTTTCTTATCTTTTTTACCGAAATCAGTACGAAATTCAAATCGAGCATCTCAAAACCCTCCATTCACGCCCTTTACAAAATTGCAAATCTCGGTCCTTTGCCAAAAATCTTAAAAAACAACTGTGCCATGAGAAATACCGCTCGCACATAGAGCCGGGTATAACAAGGGTATCTACCCGAGTCGTTGGTTGCTTGGCATGCAGCCGTGTTTGTACACTGTTACGTCCTATGCCGGCAAAAATACACGGAATCTTGGCCACCGAGTGTACGTCTAGTGGGTAGGTAATGCATGTCTACTCGGTGGTAGCTGCGCAGTAACTACCATGAAGAAATTGGCATAACTGTCTCTGATATACGACGCATTGGAGGGATACTACAGTCGGAGACTACAAAATAAATGAACGAGGATGCCATACAGCGCAAAAAAATGGAATCAAACGTATCTATTGAAAATGCTTGTGTAATGGCATTTTTGTCAACATATTACTCGAAGGGTACACCGTGCCGTGTGTGTATTTTGATGACCAAAATTAGGATTTCCTTGGAAGGTCACTATGTACAAGTTTTGCTTTTTTTTTTTTAAACTATTCAAATACAAAATAACTTTTATGTAAAAAACCTAATTAAATCACAAATCGGGATGTCACAAAATATTTTACCACCTTTCATCATTGCAAAGCAGGAAATACTTCAAAAATCGCTATTCATAAATAGGGCGTAATTTTATTACACCTTTATCAATAGTTACCGGTACCAGGATACGTCATTCGTCAAACCAAAATCAATGCTGCATCGCAAGATTTCGTCACACTTATGTGAATCGAAAAAATTGCAAACAAGATAAAAAAAATATTGAGCTCAGGGGTTTTATTCACGCGCACCACTGCAGATCGGGCTCTGTAATAATGTCCCACAAGATGGGATTGGTAGCAATCGGAGTCATCATTTTCATGATATTACCACAGCTACATGGTCAAGGTAAGCCTTCGAATCGAAAACTTGTACAAAAAAGTTGTATAATTTTGATCTGTAAATATGTTTATAAAGATTAAAGAATACTTCGGGACAATCGAGGCATGCGGGTAAAGGGCTAAGGGCACGCGTTCCACTCAGTATTGTACTATGTCAATCACCGACTCAGACGCGACGACGTGAACATGAATTGTACGTCCCGCCTTCCCGCGGGTGCATCGTAACGGCAGTATGGTATGATGTAAGATAATCAGATAACACTTATCCTACCTACCTTATGAGCAAACAGGACAAGAAGCACGAAACGCCCAGTGCATAGCGACATCAGTGTTCAGGGCCTATCACATGCACCGGACTAACTTCGGTGTTCAAGTTTCATCATCGCTGGGGTCATTTTGACACTAACATGTAATGAAAATAATACCAAATGTGTACTTTCTTAATTCATGGATCATCAGCAGTAATTATAAGCGTATTCCCAATGAATGTAAAAAACAAACAAACAAAAACGAAAGGACCTGACAGGATAAGCAGAGAGAAGCGCCCTCAATAGTTGTAACTAGGCTGATGAATTGTCATTTTGCGATATTGCGTGTACATAAGAATAGGTTTCATGAAGTATTCATGTTTTCCTCTAAAATTGCAATAACAAGCTAAAAACATGAAAAAAATCCAATTTGGAAGAGGATTTGAGTTCTAAGTAGCAAACCCACAACTATAAACAATTCATACTACTTCAAAATCTCACTTGAGATTTATATTCATGATATTATGCAACAGGTCTTTCATTGATGATCAGAGTTACTATAACAGAAGTGGTCATTTGGCTATAGTTCAGAGCTCACGGAAAATCTGTTAGTATTATGTAATAGTCCAACAGACTGTTGGACTATTCATAATACTAATTCTTGTGCAAAGTTTTGTTCATGAATAACAATACAAGTGAGTTCTGGTATACAGTGTACTTTGTTCTGGTAGAGTAAGCACAAAGCTATTATGCTTTGGACTATACTGGGGAGGTCAAACATGAATGATTCAATGTTTATGCTCTTCTTTTCTATTTTATGCACACTCGATGGAGAAATTGTTTACAATGAACCCTTCCCACAAGAATGGGAAAACCACTTACAGTTTAGATAGATTTTCAATACACATCAGCATAATAAGTCTCTTTCCCGTTCTTCGATTTCCCATTGAAGCCTACACTTAAAATTCCTCTAAAAGTGCCATTTTCTTCAAAATATGAACATTTCGTGTTTTTCAAAGTTTGGATCAGGAAAATTCACATTTAAAGTTATATGATTTGTGAAAAAGGGTACCGGATTAAATCACAAATCGGGATGTCACAAACTATTTTAACCACCTTTCATGCATTGCAAGCGGAATACTTCTTCAAAAATCGCTATTTCATAATAGGGCGTATTTTTTACACTTTATCATAGTTACGGGACCAGATACGTCCTTCGTCCAAACCAAAAATCAATGCTGTCAATCGCAACGATTTCGTCAACACTTATGTTGTGAATCGAAAAAATTGCAAACAAATCAAAAAAAAGGTATTGACTCAGGGGTTTTATTCCCGCGCACCACGCAGATCGGGCTCTGTAAAGAATGTCGCACAGAATGGGATTGGTAGCATCGGAGTCATCATTTTCATGATCTTAACCCCAAACAGCTCATGGTCAAGGTTAAGCCTTCGAATCGAACATACTATGTAGAAAAGTTTTAAGATAATTTTGTACTGTAAATCTGTTTATAAAGATTAAGAATAACTGTCGGTGACATCGAGGCATGCGGGTAAGGGCCTAAGGGGCACTCGTTCCACTCAGTAATTGTAACTATGTCAATCACAACTCAGGCGCTACTACGTGAACATGAATTGTACGTCCCGCCTTCCGCGCGCGGATTGCATCGTAACGCCGCTATGGTATAATGTAAGATAAGTCAGATCACACTTATCCTGCCTACCTTATGAAGCCAAACGTACCAGAAGCACGAAACGCCCATTGCATAGCGACATCATGTTTCATGGCCATCACATGCCCCGGACAACTTACGGTGTTCAATTCATCATCCCGCTGTGGTCCTTTTGACACTAACATGGTATGTAAAATAGATACAAATGTGTCCTTCCTTAATTCATGATCATCATCATTAATTAAATAAGCGATTCCCAATGAATGTAAAAAACAACAAACAACAAACGAAAGGACCTGGACAGATAGAGCAGAGTACGAAGCGCCCTCAATAGTTGTAACTAGCCTGAGTGGATTGTCATTTTGCTATATTGCGTGGTATACATAAGAATAGGTTTTCATGAATGTTCATGTTTCCTCCCCCCTAAAATTGCAATAACAAGCTAAAACATGAAAAAAATCCAATTTGGAAGAGGATTTGAGTTCTAAGTAGGCAACCCACAACTATAACCATTCATACTACTCTACTTTCAAAATCTCACGTTGATGATTTATATTCCATGATTATATACAGACAGGTCGTTTCATTGATGATCAGATTTACTATAACTAATGTGGTCGATATTTCTATACGTTTCCGAAGCTGCACAGGAAATTCTGTAGCCCTTTATGTCTAAGTCCCACAGACTGTTGGCCTATTCCTAATAAATCCCAAAGAAGGTTCTATACGAGACTAGAGGCAAACGTTCCGTAATCTTACGATACACCGTCTCGCATGTTTTTGCCGACCACAAGAAAACTAGATTAACCAACCATAGAAAGCCATAGGCTGCCTCCTCTTACTTCCACATACTGTGGGTTGCCTCTTTGCATATACACACTATACCGGTAGTGATACAAATTATGTATTGTGTTAGAGGTGGCCAAGTATAATAATAGTGTACCTGGATCATTGTGCTCGATCCTTGTTTCTCATAATGCAATGCGTCCGCTTAGGTGAAACGATGTATTGAAGGCGGTTATTTAATCAATAACGACTGATTGTTGTCATTTCATTCGTTGTGTGGGCCATTTGGGTAATGACAAAATTTAACCACCCAGCACCAACATCCACCCTGATATTTTGGCGGATTGTTTGTATCGAATGACATTAATGGTGTATACAAAGCACCCAACCTAATAATTATGTCCGTGTCAATATTCAAAATGTCAGCGCCCAGCACGGACGACTGCTTTGAATGGGTTTCCCCCCCCGGGATATGACTAATTCTTGTCAATTTGTGTTTCATGAAATAACATACAAGTGAAGTTCTGGTATACAGTGACTTTGTTCTGGTAGAGTAAGCCCAAAGCTATTATGCTTTGGACTAGTGGGGTGAGGTCAATCATGAATGATCTGATTCTTCTGCTCTTCTATTTTGATGCACACCTCCGATGAGCAAATGTTTACACATGACCCTTCCCCAAGAATGGGAAAACCACGTACAGTTTTAGATCGATATTTTTCAATACAACATCAGAATAATAAAGTCTCTTTCCCGTTCTTTCGATTTCCCAGTGAGCCTACACTTAAAATTCCCTCACAAATTTGCCATTGTTGGGTTTTTCCTTCACACTAGTTAACATTTCGTGTTTTTCGAATTCAAAGGTTTGATCAGGAAAATGCACATTAAAGATATATTATTTGTGAAAATGGTTACCATATTACGCATTTCAAAACTCGAGAGCGCTTCTCCTGCTGGCCTTAGCACCGCGCAAGTGGTCTTTTTTATGTTCGGATTTGTATCACACTCGCACCAAAGAGGTTCTATCTAGATAGAGAGCAAAACGTTACTCATCTTTGAAATTCATCGTCTCCGCTGTTTTGCCGACCACAAAGCAATCATAGAGTACCAACACTAGAAAGCTGGCTGCCTCCTCTTTCTTCCACTTACTGTGGGTGCTGCTTTGCATATACACGAACGTAGTGATACACATTGATGTATGTTTTGAGGTGGCCAGTTGTAATAAGTGCACCTGGATCATTGTACTCAGATACTCACTCGCTTAGGTGCTTAGGCTCGCTTAGGTGAAAATATGTATGCATTGAATGCGGTTTATTTAATCAAGACGACTGACGTGTCTTTCATTCGTTGTGTGGCCATGGTAGGACACAATTGTTACCACCCATAGCACCCAACATCCAACAACTGATATTTTGCTCAGGATTTGTTTGGATCCGAATTTGACATTATGTGTGTATACAAGCACCCAAACTAAATTATTCCGTGCATATTCAAAATGTCGCGCCCACACGGACTACATGGTTTGTGTCGGCCACAGCTTTTCCAACATACAGTATGGGGGTGTCACAAAATTATATTACAAAACATCATTGCAATCAATAAGTAACCCAATATTTTTCTAAACTCAAACACCTCCACCTTGAACTAGACCCAGTTTAAATTGAAAGTGCTGTGATATTAATGTTAACTACAGCAAGGTTCCAACGCTTGGAAGATCTTCGTTGGTGTGCATTCCAGTAAAATGATCATTCATCTTAACATGTTTTTTTCAAACAAAAGTCTGCCAATGTCTTGTTTCCCCTTTTAAAAGATTCATTTTATAAAACGCTTTCTCTCCTGCAAATGTCCACGTAATAAGCTGGGGTCCGTTAAGGACTGTGTCTCTCTTGCCTTCAATTTTGCTCTTCGTTTTTGCACGCGCAATCGACCTTACCACTTCTTTTCCCCATAACCGTAAATGCCCAGTCTCGTAAGAACACCACTTCCTGCTGTCTCTCATTTGTGCTTTTGGATCGGTTGGAGGTTTGTGTATTAGCTAACAATGCAAGTATAATGCCTTTGAAATTCCCAACCAACTATTTATTATCACGCCGTTTCTAAACTAAAATGACATGTCGTATATAAAGCTCCCCAATTGAGAGGCACCGGCGGCGCAGTCTATATTTGTGACTTTTGTGTACGTTATTTTGGTCTACAAAGGTGCTATACTTTAGATTGAAATTGAACCTATGAACCTAGGCCACTCCCAGATTGCGTTTTACTTTGGTTTTTACTTTGGAGATGGGAGACTTATCTGTGGCCAATGGCAAGGATAACTCGACCCTGAGACAGAGCTCAATGCGGTGATGAAATATCGACGTTTTAATAATAGCTTTTGGAGATAGAGAGTTTGTTGTATTAGCTAACATGCAAGGTAATGCCTTTGAACAACCCACTGGGCAACTATTTTTATCAGACTTAATTTCTAAACCTAAGATACATGTCGTTAAAGGTCCCCATTGAGAGGCACCGGTGCGCAGTCTGTATTTGTGATCTATTTTTGTTGTACATTGTATTTTCGTACAAAGGTGGCTATACTTTAGCTTGCGATTGAACCTATTTGAACCTAGCCCACTCCAGATTGCCTATTTTCTTCTTTGGTTTTACATTGGGGGAAAGACTTATCTAGTGGCCAGATGCAAGATCTCCACTTGAGCTCATGCTTTTGATTGAAAATATCGATTTTTTTTATTTTTTTTATTTTTTTTACGTTTTTCTTTTTTTATTTAAATTATTGAGTATTCAGGTGAAGAACGTTTTGTTAACTCTCCTCGCACTGAAAGCCATGCTCGCTAACGGGGGAGTGGAACTTATGTTAAAGGGCATTGTTGTTCTAAGTTATTTACCATAAAAATGGACTATGTGGGATACTGAATTGATTACACTTCTGCATTTTTTTATACTCTCGAAATAAGTCAAAGACTAAAGAAATTCCACACCGTACTGCATGTGTGTATTGAAACTCCCTTACTACTCTTGGTATTCGTAAATATTGAGTCAAATTATTTTCCCCGCTAGAGAAGTTCATATCTGGTGGCTGAGCTTCAGGCTTGTGAAATCGATAACCAGAATGGGTCTCAACTTCAACACAACCCGTCCAATCCTGGAAGGTATATAAGCGTCAGCAGATGTTTCAAGACCTCGCGATAAACACGGTTCCGCAACAGGGGTGAGATGGGCTTACATTTTAATGGTACAGGACGTGCAAATAGAATTGATGTGAAGGAGGGATGAAAAGCATTCAATATTTGGTTTGGTGATGACATCATTAGTGAAACTCTTGATTTTTCAGAGAGTATAGAACAGTCCATGTGACTGATGTGACTTCTATTCATGGCCTGACTGAAATACAATAGATTTTCAGTATGACCGGTCACTGGTAGTGTCATTCGTTGTTTTGTGCCCCTGTTTTTATTGGAGTAAGCCCCGTAAAGATTTGGAGTAGTTTATCATCTCATTTCCTGGCCTTAACGATAAGTTCGTCCCTGAAAACTGAAAATATTAGAACATTTTCAGACAAAAAACTCCTACAGTACCTACTTGACCATACAGTTTGGAGAATGTTCTGTCGCAAGAGTTTAGTCTCGTATGAGTTTAATCCATAGTAATCATAGAAAGAATAGCTATTCCACATTGAAGATTACTAATGCAATCTGTCATAGCTGATTCCCCATTTAAAATATCAATTTATCTTTTGTCTTTCAGGAGTACTACGTACAGGGAAAATAATCATAATTTAATTATGCGCCGTTTTCAATTTAGACAGAATCAGTTCAAAAAGAAAAGAAAGGTCACGCTCACATTGTCCACATACTTTGTGAATAATGACTGTGAGTCACATTTAAATATTTTCATTGTATCCAAAGAGCAATTAAATATTGTATCCCAGAAAATTTGCGCAGTGCAGGAGAGTGTGATACACTTGTTTGTTTCATTTTAAAATTGTATTTCATAATCAAAGCAGAAATAAGTGAAGCCAGCATTTCTTAAATCACACTGGCTCGAGAGACGCAGATATTGCCTAAAGCTGTTTGCAGAATGTTCTCCCTTAATTGTTCCAATGCTCCACAACGACTCCATATCATAATGAAGTACAGTTGATGATGTATATTGATACATGTGAAGCTGGAAACGAGTAGTAAGACGGACATAAATGCAAGACGGTTTAAATATTAACAATCAGATTGTCATTCCAACCCATAAAGCGGCTCCTTTGGACGATGTTCACATTAAAATGATGTCTATTGCAAAGGCAATTGAGAACCTCTTAGGTTGCTTTGTTTATTCTTTATTTTTCCCTATTTTCCTCATTTCTTTTTGGTCTTTTTTTGCTTGTTTAATTCCTCCTTTATTGATATTGATCCCACCTCTTTCCTGATTTGAAATTTCCTTCCTTACTATTGCATAATCGTTTCGGAGTGTTTCTACGTCCCCTCTTGTCCGCTAGAAAAGCGGGGACTGGGGACTGGAGGGAAATGGGGAATTTTGAACATCGTCATACAGATGAATAGGGGGGGGGGTCTACACTAAACTACCATCAATCTCGATGCTTTACGGAGACGGTAGAGCATCTGACATGTAAGCCGGAGAGGCCTGAATTACAGGTTGTAGATGTTTTTCCATTCTGCGGGCCTCACAAAGGAAAATATTAGTTAAGCCTAATACTTACTTGTGCGGCGTTTTATGTAATCGTTCTTTTTTTAAATTTTTGAAGTACTTGTCCAAAAAAAATCATTTTTTCATTCACAGATATATGTTTTTTACATGTTGAGTAGTGAGATTACGAAAGAACAATGTTTTATTTATTTGTACTGCATGCAGACTAGAAACCACGGCTTTGCTGAGAGTTACAGAGAGGTGTCAAATTATGCACTGTAATGCTATTTAAAGTGAATATATCTAGAAATCTGGGCAGGTTCTGTTCTGGCACCATTTTGCATTGGTTTAGTTCATAGAGTATAAAATCTTGAAGGTGCATGCCAGATATACAAAGGTCATTTTATTGGTTATTGGAGAGTGGTATATTATGTTATCTTATGAATGAGCCAATCGAAGGTAGCTAATGAGATGGGATAATACGTTTATTCAGCTAGATCTGTACTTTCATTCGGAAAAGGGTTTGTTTTCTATACATAACAGTATTATATTGTTTTAATGTTTAAAATACAGGTATGTTCGTTTAGAAATCTGTATTTGCCATGCATCGTGAAAAAACGAATTATTCAAGAGACCAACTTTGACATGTCCATGTTTTATAGTCTATTTTTTTAAAATTCGTGGTCCATTATTAAAGTTTTCGACAATGCCATTCAGTCTTCGAGGTTGTGCGTTTATCCTGGCATAATCTATTATCGTGGCGTGGATTGAGGCAAAAGTGTCTGCCATGTCCTCTTCTTGTTATTTGAAATTTAAATCGAGGTGCCATTTCATCAGATTTATAGGCTAACTCCGAGATTTCGAAATATGCTTTTGTGTGTATTAATTAAAATATTCACTAGAAGTTAAGATAAGATAGTCACATAAAATGTCTCTCAATTCCAAAGTTTTTAAACCTGAAATAACACGAGCAATTTGCACTAAATTATGTTATCTATACTTTACCTTCGCTTTTAATTTCGGTATCAACAAATCCCGCCAAATAAAAACATACTCTCGACAATATGCCCGAAGTCACAGACCAATAAAAATTAGCTATTGTACTAGACTCTTCCCCGCGCATATTAAAATAACACAACAAACACTAGTCGGCTAGGGCGACCCTTCTACAGTTCTAGGTAATCGTAAAATTATACATGATTTTGGACACAGTTATCATGCAGGCCTCGTGCATCGTTTATTTATTTGTCATTGATATCACATGACTATAACTGGCGTGTTAACCTTGTCCGACCGGGGGTGTGTTTCCCCCTAACGGGATCATTCCGCACAAAAATGCCAACGATTGATCTAATGGCTTTTATTTAATTCTAAGTTCATCTTTGCGGTCATTTTAAGCGAATAAAATGGACGTACCAACTTCAGTGAGGTTTCAGGAGTGTCCGTTATGGCGTTCCGTAGAATTGAAAAATAAAGTTGGCGTAAATTGAAACCAGTGTTTAAAATTCTCAAAGACTGGAAAAATATCGAATGCATTCTGGCGAAAATGGATGAGGCCGTACGATTAAGCGTGATCACTGTTTCCGTGTCTTGCGAGGGTTCAGACCCAATTACGAATACATATTAAAACAATACATAGTAACACATGTGTATGCTTACTTTGGGACCAATCTTTGTCCAAATTAACACCAAATCTTGGTTGCAGAATGGCGAAACCAAACCCCCCATTCAACACGCACTCTTGGGAAAATTTTCAGATACGACATCTATTATACGCACTCCACATTTATGACTCAATTGTTAATATTGTTACTTCATTTTGAAGAAAGAACCTACACCGCTACCAAACAACACCTAATACCACAAGACTGTCCCTTAATATACGAAAACGGAGGGGGGGTGTACCACACCCCGGTCGTGACTGTCAGTAGAAACCCCTTGGTTGGGACGAGGGTTAATCTTCTTCGAAATTTGGTTTACCTGCTATGATCTCTTGTGGAGATGCATCCATAATTAGATCCTTGATAGATCTTTTAGGTTCAACAAATGTCTAGCAGATATATGGGTTTCCATCACCCCTTTAAACTAAATTCTCATTCAACATTGCTTTAACACAACTATCTTCTTCAAGAATTCTCTGATGTTACCACACTAGAGGGTCGTTTGGTGCGGCCAGTTTGGTTTAAAAGATCTCAATCGTGACAAAGTGGGTTCATTTATTTTAAAAGCATTTTGTAATGATTCGTTTCAATCCTAAAGAAGAGGAACATACGTTTGGCATATCTGTGATGTCAGTTACAGAATATTGGTTGAAATGTGATAAGTTCATTGGACTTTTTAATATTGTAAAACTTAAAAATTTTAAAAATGTTTCAAATTCTTACATTCTTTACAAAAACTGTGTCAAAGTTGTTCTTTTGAACAACCTGGAAATGAATGTGCAGTTTCTATACGATTAGGATATTCTTTGGTTAATGTTTTAGTAAAAGACTAGTTGTGGGCCAATTCCCTATAAAACAAGTCAATTTTGACCAAAGGGTTCCTTTATACTGAATTTACCGCCTAACTTAACATCCTAGATATTGCAACTATACTTTTCTGGATTGCTTAACACCAATGTCAACATTGGTGAAGATTCCTACATGTTCGAAGTTTGACTCCCTAACGACTACCACTACAAAACGTTTATGGGCATTTATCAACTTTTTCGCCCGTATCTCGGTAACCGAATACACAAATTGCCAAACTATATATTTTCTGATTTCTGATGAAACAATCATTTGAGATACTTTACAACTAAATGAACCACTTTAATATGACTGATCTCTTTAAGATCCAGATGAACCGCCTAAATTGGGTCAATATTTGATTTCGGTTACATCAAAATTCTTTAAGGAGATGTTGAAGAGATCCTAAAATCATGTTAGAATTTAATTTTTAAGGGGGGGTACTGGGACCCATGAAATCTGCTACACTAAACCCTCCCAAGGCAATACTGAAACTCGGGCTCTTATTTTCTTTTGGATACCAAAATAAAATAATTTTCACCAACATTTTTCGAGGGTTACTTATTTTGATAATAAAATAAGGTAGCGTTCACCAAAACATGTCGAGGGCTACTCATTTTGATACTAAAATAAGGTAGGGTTCACCAAAACTAGTCAAGAGGTACTCATTTTGATACTAAAATAAGATAGCATTCACTAAAACTTGTCAAGGGTTACCCATTTTCATACTAAAATAAGGTAACGTTTACCAAAACCTGTCGAGGACCTGATGCAAAGACTTACCATGACTATTTATTCAGGTCCCTCAAAGACAGGGTAAATTTTCAGGGCGTCTACATTTCTTCCTTTTATATTATATTTTTCTGGCCTTCCTTGATGATGATTGTTTTTTTCATCCTAACAGTGTTCCTGAATGTTCCCGAAGTACCAACATAATTATTTTTTACCTTAAAATGACGTCATAACCCAAGCATAATGCTGCAATTGCCATTTTGCTAAGTAGAACTGTAGTTGTCCAATTATTGAATGGAGATAAAGCATCGTACAGGCACGATTTCTTGCTTAGATAAAAAGAAATAACAATTTGATATTTGCCGTAATCCAGTGTTTAGGTTTTGTAATCATTTTCAAGTTGAACACAGTGCTTTATCGTCTTAAAATCAAAACGAGTATTTGTAAAACCAATTAGATAGTTCTAACGCGTTTGGTAATTTATGTCCCAAATTTAGATTACATTTTTTTATAATCGCGCCATTTTCATCAAGATCACAGCGCTGTTGCCTATTATTATTACGCTGCCATCAGGAAATCGTTCACAAATCATTTCGCTTCACCTGGTCGGCAGCTGGCCAAGCGCACAATCCTATCTGATCTTAGATTGTCTAGTCCCCTAACAGCTACCCGAATATCGCTTGGGTCGACGAAGCAAGTGAGGTAAAGTTGCCTTGCCCAAGGCACAACACATTGGCCACCGCGGGGCTTGACCCGTAACCTTAAGATCATGAGTCGGCCGTTCAATCCACTTAACCACATGTGCCCTCATACGGAAGTTTTTATCTAACCACGTGCTCTCATTTAAAGAAATACTGATGTTGGTTTTAAAAATTTTGTTTATTTTTTTTACGTGGGCATGGCTGAAAATAAGTGCCCATCTTTTAACGAAAAGTTAATATTTCAGCCAAGGAGCCGTAAGGTTAATTGATTGGCAGAGGGTATTGATGGCTGAGGTTAATTGATTGGCATGAGATGAACTTATGGCAATGCATGTTTACAAAATAAAAACTTCTGTCGAGTGTGATGAAGCGCTAATTAGATTGAATGAATGAAGTAATGGACAGGTCTGAAAAGTCAGGGCCCCATCTAAGTGGATATTTTTTTAACTCTAAGCCTTGATTGCTGACGTGAGGTATTATTTCTATGGTTTAATGCATGGTTTAAGATAAAACTTCCGTGTCAAGCCCCCTGATGAAGCGCGGGTGAAGACTTAGCTCAGAGCCGGATTAGAATAAGTGAAAGTAAGATCAAAAAAAAAGGCGCATTTGATTGAAAGGAATTTTTAAGGAGTATCTAATGGCACATTTTAATGACCAATGAATCGCATAAACTTGTATGAATCCTCTGAACCTGGTATATTCTAACGGGTTATAAACACATATCTCTTAAGGATTGCAAGTTTGTGATTGAAGTGAATATTCGTTAGACTAATATAAACGGCAATTAATCGTGTTCGACCTTTACTGTATAAGTATTAGTATATAGGTACAGTATACTACAGTATAGTATAGCATATTATAGATAGCACCCTGTAGTATAGTATAGCATATTTTAATCACACACAAATCGTGGTCTTTAGGCCAACAAACAAGTGGTTACGTTATTCAAACAACAATCATTTAATTTAAACACTCGGAGTGTCATTAAGGACAGGAAAAAAAATGGCAGCAAAACGTGACTGATTAGAGATAAAAATATGCACAAATTCAGACAGCAAGTACCACATATAAATTTTTACAATATTAATAAAGCAAAACCTTTACAATATAACCAGATTGTCAAAAAAAAATAAATAGTATGCAAACACAGTCAAGGTTCGCTTGGTCCGGATTCAAAATAAAAACCTCGAAACCAGCACAAAGCGCTGTAAGCGTTTGAGCTTTAACAAGCAAGGATTGGTTAGACGAGCGATAGAAAGAGGTGTCGCCCATCACTTTCCTAAAGCAATCAGAACGGGGTAATTTACGTATACGTATTCAAACTTCTCAGTATAATATGAGGTTGAAATTTCACAATTCTTAGAGATCCAGGCATACTTGCAAGTGAATTGAAACACGATTCGTTCACGTGTTTTGGAATTTTTCGAATGCCACGCATTTTTGTGAGAGAGATCTGTTAATAAAATTTTATATTGGTATTTCAGTAAATGCAGAACGTACAATAATTTCTTGTTTAAGGGTCTTTTTTTTGTCCTCCATTTATAAAACTGATGGGGTGGTTAATTAAAACCCACGTTTAGGCCGTGATCACGGTTGAATGAGAGTGGCTGCGTGAAACTGCCAAACATGAAGCAAAAAACAAAATGGACGTAGAGACACGTTAAACGCGCAAGAAACGCAAAGGAGTGGTGCGCATTTAGGCACGAGGGTGAAGGCATATGATTAATCACGACACCAGAATTGAATACGTAGGCGTTCACCCGGTTTTCGCGATTACCAGCTTTCTTGCACAAATGGAGTACATCTAAGTGACCGATTTGTTCTTTGCTCAGGTCAACGTCCTTTGACGAATTTGCGGTTCATATGTATTTCTACGGAAATGACCTCTAGATACCTTTGACCTTTTCAGTCACTCTGACACCCTCAGCTACCTTCATGCAAAATGTCAGCCCCTTATGTCAAGCATAACGAAATAGTCGGGACAGACCTGACAGATAGATCCCATTTTATATGCAACAAATATGCAAAGGAGGTCGTCTAGAACCTTTGACTTTTTGGAGTCACTCTGAATTCCTGATAACAAAGTCAGACTGTTCTCCCCTCCCTTCATGCCAAATATCAGCACCGTATATCAAAGCATACACGATAATGCAAAGGCCATGACAGACAGACTTCATTTTTAGTAGTATAGATAGACTAAATGGTAGAGAAACACAGAAGTTGGAAAATGATAACAAAGGAAAAGGGGTATAAATATCAAAGGAAATAAAAAGGGGGGGAAAGAAAAGGGATAAACAGGTAGGGAAAGGACGGAACGCGAGAAAGGAGCTATCGTGGGGGTTGAAGATCTGACACCACTACAAACAAATAACAAATGAGTGGGGGTTAAGGGGGACTTGTGGTTGAAGCGCGGAGATTCTCATGTGTTGATGGTGTTGGGATTGGCAATGTGTTGTGCCGAAATACCCGGCTGCCGAAATACCCGGTGCCGAATTTACTTACTTTCGGCAGGCCGAAGTGACCCGAGCATTCGGCAGGGAAGAAGGGAAGTGGAAAATAAGGAGGTTGATTGTAGAGCACGTTTTACCCATTTTTTCTGATTTTATGGACCAATTTCTACAATGAAACTCATAAAAATCAGACTTTTGGCAGTTAGGAAAAATCCTGTATGTAATAGTAACGTGGATACGATCTTGTTACGCCAAAAGAACCCACATAGACCCAATGAAGAAGAATTCCCGCGTTCATTTAGCAAGCATGGTAGCCGAATTCGGAAACGTGATATGCATTGATAGATGGCACATTGTAAAGGTTCCGGGAGTAAAGGTCCCTGATTAGGAGGGCTATTGAGGCTGGTTGCAACACGGTTTAGGGTTGGGGTTATTGGACCTATAGGACTAGGGTTAAGATTGGGGTTTAGGAATAGGTTAGGGTTTGGTTATTAGGGTCCGGTGAGTACAAACATTGGAATTAGACCTATGGTTTTCAAACTTTGACAGAAAGGTGGGTTTGTGAATTTTATTATTTTTTTTCTGATGGAGAGGGGGGTCATGTTAATTTTATTTTCGTAAACCAAGCACCTATCCGGACATATAGCAGTAATTCATATGATGTACCTAATTGTGTGTGTGGGTGGTGTAGGAGTTCTATGCAATAGGCCTAGCCGGGGGCCTATGTAACTTTACCATTAATGGATGGTTATGCAATTTTCCAAACACAATCTTTCAATATCTCCGACCCCCTCCCTTTAAATAATAAACGGGCCCTAAAATTATATTTTAAAGAAGTTAATCTTAGCCTGGTCGTAACGACTGAGTCACGAACACCGATTTGCGTTGCATCCTGTGTCCGTACAGCCAATTGACATAACAACGTTAGTTACATCCAACCACCGCACGCTGTATAATGATCCCTCGTCCGAACTACTGGGATAACCCTTGTTTCGGCAAGTAACCCTGCCGTTCGACAGGGTAATGAGGTAGCCCGCATTTCGGCATGAATTATTGCCGAAGCCGGGCGTTTCGGCGGATACCCCGCCGTACGGCAAGGTCATCTGCCCGAAAGACCGGGTTTTTCGGATCGCCCGGTATTTCGGGGGCGCAATGGTAACAAATAAAGATGGTGTGTGTTGCTCCCTCACCAAGCGGGTTGGAAATCTTTATAATGATATAAATAAATGCATTTATATAGCGCTCTACAACAACAACAAATACTTGAATACGAAATTAATATACAACATGACATATAGCAAAATATGAAATTAAAATCCGAAGTTAACAAGATTTTTTAAACATCAGGAAATAATTAACAGAAAGCTTGCTCCACAGCCTAGGACCAATTACGTTAGATGATCTGTCACCAATCTACACTTCGTACCCGGAATCAACAAGCCGTGTAACATCAGAAGAGCCCGTAGCCTTTGTCTTGTTCCATTAAAATTACTATTCAACACATTGTACAAATAAAGGGGATAAAAAGAGAGGCCGGTCACTCTCAGGTCTGATGGAGCGTGTGGAATATAGTTGAATGACGGGTGATGTTGGCATCACGTGAGTTGTTGGTGGCGTACAGTGTGTAGCCACGAGGGGGGGCAGGGGGGCAGCTGCCCCCCCTGGGGAATCTTGCCCCCCCTCTTGCCACCCCTGAAAACTTGAGTGATTTGACATAGCATTTACTATTACTAAACAAATTTTAATATATGCTTGCCCCCCCTGAAAAAAAAAGCTGGCTCCCACTGGTGGCGTATCGGAAGTTTTCAGGCAGGCTTGGAGAGGGCTACCCTAGGAGAGGGCAATCATAATGCCCAATCTGAGAAAGGACGCTCCAGGTTTTACAAAAGAAATGTATGTGTACAACAAAAACTCAAAGTCTTAACGCTTGCATTGAAACAATTATACAATGACATAAAATACAGTTCTGGGAAGAAAGAAGGGGACAAGAAAAACTTTTTAATATCCCCATTTTTTTCTCGTTGAAATTATTCTGTTACTCTTCTCTTAGTTTTCTTTAATAACTCTCTTAGACTTAGCTTAACCCCTCTAAGGGGTTCCCATAACCCTACACATATATAAAGTTTGTAGCCCTTTGCCTTCAAGTGACATATTATATCTTTTAAAAATGTACGTACCAAATGTTAGAGAATTTTCCGTGAACTTTCTTTATTGAATACCCTTTTCTCTTTTATCACGTAAGTAAAATGAGCTTGTAAAGGTCATATAGTATGCATGAAAAATTTGCTGTCAGTCTAACAAAATGATAGATATGGAATAATGAGAAAGAAAAGAAACGAACCCACAATGGAAACAGGATATAGAAACCAATTTACACTAAACTATAACCATTATCGACAGTGTTAGATTAGGTTATTTGTGTTTTCCAAGAGATCAAATTATGGCTATATTATGGCATGACTAAAATGTGTGGGTTACGACCGGAGTCGGCCGGCTGGGGTATATTGCGATTCAATGAGTTCAGGAACGATGGACATAGTACTATTTTGTCAACGCCAAGTGTTTTTTCAATTTAAACAAATATATATAAACGTTTACATGACTACATGCAGACCCGGAACTATTTCTTATAGCGAGTTGCGCAATTTCTAAAACGTGGATCCTTTTCCACGAAAAAACGCATTCAAGAAAAAAAAAAGTGACCTTCTACCAGATGTATCTCTTGGGTTAAATTGGGCTCTCTTGGTTAAATTTTCAACAGCTAGTCATTAATGTAGACTTTTACAGATAGGGGAGGTTCGTGCTCTATAGCACCTGCCTTAGCTTTAAGCCACTACAACAAACATAAATCGGTAAAGTAACATGTTTTGATAGGAGAAGCGTTTTAAGATGCGGGCCATAAAAAGTGGTATTTTTTAGTGTGTATAAAGCCACTGTGTTGAATTCATTTCATAATATTTGCCCAATGTTATAAAATGACATTATGAACTTATTATTTCGTGATGGAAAACATACTGAAATTAACTCATACTACAACTTCCACTTATTCAGAATAATTTTGGTGTTTAGAATGTATATAATTTTCGTTATAATGAATTTCATTGCAGGTTCCTCCACGACTGCTACAGCATATGAGAATTATTCGTCAGCTTTAACATGTCAGATCAATACTTTAAATAGGTATAGAAATCAAAAAGGCCCATGTTATGGTGAGTTAGTTACCAATACGGCATATGGCGCAATGATGTCACTGTATCCAGCTAGAGTCAGTCAAATGTATATTAACTTCCTCAATTTTCACACAGTGTAAACACCCCATTGTGTGAAAAATAAATGGAAGCGATTTGCGTGGATTTCATTTGGGGATGCTTGAATAATTTGGTCTTTGGGAACGCGTTCTTGAACCAACAACGCTGTGTGAATCAAAAATTTCTACCTTCTCATCCTTACCTCCTGTGTGTGAATTAAAATTTTTGGCATCCTCATCCATACCTCCTGATGAGACAAATTTGCAAAGTTTTCCCCAAAAATGGGCCTTGGTGAAAGTTTTGAAACATTTTCCCAAAAATAGTGGACTTTAGGCCGAACATTTCCAATTTCTCAACAACATAGGAGTCTTTGGGTAACAGTGGTAAATTTTTTCAAAAAATCTGTGGTCTTTGGGGTGACATTAAAAAAAAAAGGGTTTTGGGTGTGGGTGATATTAAAAAAAATATGGGGTCTTTAGGTGACAACGATGCTGAAAATGGGGGTCTTAACAGCCGTACAAAGGCTTCACCTTCAAAATGGGAGTGCCCCCTAGTAGAAAAGCTCAGAGTGTACACTCTCAGAAAGGTTGGGTAAATTTTAACCAACATGTATTAACAGGTGAACGCCCACACGTTTGGGTACATTTTTTACCCATTTGTTGGGTAATATAGCAGATGATTGGACATATTTTACCCAACGTGGGCAAAATTTGCCCAATAAAAGGTTAAAATAATATGTATATCAACAAAAAACAATGTGGCAAAAGTACCCATGTTGGTTGGGCTGTTCACCTGTAAAAATGTTGGGTTAAATTTTTAACCAACGTTCTGCGAGTGTAACTTCACATGGACGTGCTAAAATATGTAATTAAGGTACCTAGATACGATGGTATCTAAGAGATGCTACAACTTATGATATTTAAAGCTCTCATTGATGACCACATAATGGAATGCTTACATTCATTTGAGCATGTTTGATGATTGACCCTTTTGATCTTTGACCCCGTAACCGTTGATCATAAAGTGGGGTCACCATTGAGTCAAAGCATGTGAGATCACCATTCAGTTCTATTATCAATCCTTCGAGGCCTATATGACGGCATAGCTATTTTGGTCATTTGAACTTGTTAAATTTGAACTCTTTTTGATCCCAAATGCCAACTAACCGACCATTGATGAAAAAAAAATCTGGGAGCTTCACGCCCATATGAGGACCAAAGGCTATAAAACTGTCACGCTTGGGCCTGAGGTCGCAATTATCTTAAATTGCAGCGGGCCTGGATAAGGATTTTGACATTTGGTCCTGCTGACCTTGATCATTGACCTCTAGTGTCAAGATGCCCCGAGACACATTAAGGATCAAGGGCTCTATACATATTCAATGTGACAATGTGAGTAAGGCTAGTCAAGGCATTCCATGAGTTATTACTATAGTCGATCCAACTAATTATGGCCCCCTAATACCATTTGCGTGGAGGTCACAGCAGCCAGCCAAACTCCCGCTGTGCTGAATACACCAACATCAGGTCACCAAAACGGACATTTACTTCGCATTTCCCAAGAAAAATCGCTGACAGTGTCGACATGTTTTGTCTAAAAGCGTCCCTTGTATACCACCGAAACCGTTCACAGAAAAAACTTCTAACCGGTCACTATTTTGTTTTTAAAACCTTATAATTCAACCCGAATATCAAATTTCCACAGACGCCTACTAATGTCTGTTGAAGAGACTCTTATTTGAACAATGACCGTCATAACAATAGCTCAGCGGGATGTTGTCGGCTGCTGTGCGTGGAGGTATAAGCTCTGATGTATGAGCAATAATAAGCTTCACAACAAATCATTGATTTTGGACATCGTATTAGAGGATTAAATGAGAGTAGCATAATGATCATGCCAGGCCAGTGGGGATGTAAGAGAAGGGAGGCCATCAATAGTTACCTTGCGTTATACAGGTGCATTTGAATGTCCAATGTACACCAAATAAATTTAGGTATAGACATGTACAGAGTATGTACAAGAATCTGTAGGCGATTTAATTAATTTACACGTAGTATACGTACAACACAAAAGTTAAATTGACATTTGGCACAGGGTACCAATAGGAATTTTCGACAAATGATCTTGATTTTTTCCGTGAACCTCTGAGCCGATCAGAATGGCAATAATGGTTATACGGAAGATATATGATTTATACAATCAATGAAATAATGCTATTTGCTAACTGATATTCGCTTTAATTTTCAAACAAGCAGTATTTAGAAAGATATTGAAGCATAGATCAGCCTGTCTTTTCGTTTGGCATACGCACAACAACAACACAAAAAATATTTTTAATATTATATACAATGTTATACCCGGTAGTACGTAGTTTGGAATTTTCTTTAAAATTTGATATGGGTATTTTCATTGGTGCTGATTCAAAATTTGTAATAAAAATAGGGGGTCACGGACTTCGTTTTTTGAGATATTTACGTTATGAACAGCACATTTTTTTTGCCAAAATTGTACCAACAATTCTATGGGAAATACGACAAAATGGATGCTAAAAGTGGCCCTAACCCCCTAAAAGTGTCCGGTTTTGGACTTTT
>JAMKCH010030795.1:0-39735 GCA_023653785.1 Ophioderma brevispina | reverse complement strand
CCCCCAATTTTCAAAATTTGAGATTTTTGCACAGTTGTGTTTGTAACTGTCTAGTGAACATGGTAATGCTTAAAAGTACATATTTGTCATAAAAAGTGATTTTGTAATTAGAATTGGGATCCCCAATTGTAATTTAATGGCAGAATTGGAAATGCCAAATTTCTGTCCATCCATTGTGAAAATAGTGCCACCTCACAAAAAGGACCTCTAACTTGACTTGCCCGAACCAACGTAACAACTATGGATGAGCATAGACGCGTACATGGCACTTTTTCCTGGCTATATCATATTGGAAGGACTGTTCCAGCAGCCACTGAATTATTAATTACAAATTCCTTCTTTTGCGATACAAAGACATGTTCGAGCTTTACCATTCACAGGTATAGTTTACTAGTAGGGGTGTAACCAGACCTGAGTCTCGGGGGGGGTTTTTTTTTTTTTTTTTTTTTTCCTGATTGCTGTACCAACTTGGGGGAATGATTAAAGTGCGAGTGTCTTGCCGCATTAAGGCCTACACAGGTGGGGTTCAGTGGGTCCAGGGGCGAAGCCCCGACCGGGGTCCAGGGCTCCCATAAGCTCCTGAGTTTTGCCCTCTTAAAAGGTAAAAAAGGAGTGTTTCAGAGCACAACAATTTCACAATAAATTCATTTGAAGCTACAACAAATTCCTCCTTCACCTCTTTCTTCTCTCTCCATCTTCTCCCTTTTCCTTTTTTCCCACCCTTCCTCTCTTTTCCCTTCTCCTTCCTTTTCCCCCTTCTCTTTCTCTCCCTCTTTCCCCTTTTCCTTTCTCTCCTTTTTTTCCCTTCTCTTTCCCCTTTCCTTCTCTTTCTCCCTCTCCTTCCCTTTCTTTTCTCCCCTTTTCCCCATTTTTTGCTTCTCTGTCCCCATTTTAGTTGTCAGGGGGCCTCCCCCCCACTGGTTACACCAATGATTACTAGCCAGTTACAAATGCTACTGTGTAAAAAATGTGTGAAAATTGGGAGCTTTTTTTAAAAAAATGTGCTGCTGTTGCTTATAATTGAGAAATGAATAAGGCGACCTGCCTGTTGGTTAGCCAGAGTACATTGGTGTGCCTTTCTGGCACTAATTAACTGCATTTTTCTTCTTTTCACAACTCTAAATAAAAGTTGTGATTCAGCTGTTGATAAAAATTATGTCAAATATTGGCATAACATTTTTAATTAACTTTTCCTACCTGCACTTTTCTGCTTTTCACATTGTAGAATTAAATTTGAGATATGATTTTGCTGTTGATAACAATTATAGCAAATATTGGTAAAGAACACAGCATATTGTATGTCAGCCATATTGTCAGAAGTCATTCATCATTGTTAAGAGAAGAATGCTAGTAGGGGATCAATATTGGGGTCAGTGTGTAATTTGCTCAATTAATATTTCTAAATGGCATTCCACAAATGAAACCGAGTGTGAAAAACTGCATGGTTGCCATGGTTACTCGGTACCAATTATCAGGTGTAAATATTGATATTTCAAAAGGGATTTTTGAAGGAAATCTCTTTGATAAGAATAAAACCTAACATGTTTGAAGTGTGTACTGTTTGTTTTCAGTAGTGGAAATTACACAGTTTATTTAACGCTTAAGTGGACAAGGGGGTTCCTAGCGACCCGCAAGCTACATTTTGCCAGTTTTGCAACTAACAATATACAAACACTGGCAAAATGTAGATTGCTGGTCCCTAGGAAACCCCTTGTCCACTTAAAGGCTGCCTCAGAGATTTCCCGATGAGGGCGCACTCATTTTTCAAACAAATCGTGTTTTTTTGCATGTACATAATGCTTGTCCATATACTAATCACTGTGTGAAATGACTAAGCTCAAATCGACATCCTTCATATAGAAAATCACCACTTTGTTATAAAATTCCGGATCCAGAATTTTTGTTATACACAGTATCCTATGGTACCGGTACTGTTATACTGTGCATAAATGTTTACTGCATGCAAACGAAAACCCGATTCATCTCTAACTTTGGAATTAAGCATTTTTGGTGACTATCTTTAATTCTAGATGATTATTTTTAAATACTACACAAAAAGTTATATTTTGAAATCTCTGAGTCAGCTTTAAAACCACTATCGGCGATTTCTTCAAAATGTAAAACAAATCTGTCAAGAAGTTTTCCCGATTTTACCTGCGCCAATTGTTCCGGCTCGCTACGCTCGCCAGGTAGACCCATATTTTTTTCCCAGTCAGTTCAAAATTCTGAAGGGGGGAACAGGACCAGCCAGCTTTCTCTTCTTCCGTCTTTCCCGCTGCTTTTTCCCCTTCTCTCTTTCCCTCTTTTTGTCCTCTTTTTCTCTTGCTTTTTTTTTTTTTTTTTTTTTTTTTTTTTTTTTTTTTTTTTTTTTTTTCCCCCCCCCCCCCCCACTGGTTATGCGACTGCATACATGTATACATGTCTCGTCTTTGATCAGTGGCTCTTGAGGTTAGACTTTCAAAATTTTGGAATGACCTACAACATCATAGCCATTAAACTTACCATGGGCAAAGTATTTAGCTTCTTGAAGTCAAGGTAGTTTGTCAGTTAGTCTGAGCCTATTGTACTTCATTTAGCATTCAAAACATTGCTGTTATGATTTTGACTAACACAAGCAACAATTGCTCCTACTAACAACAAGAGATGTCCACTCAACTGTAGTATTTTCTTAAGTGATTTGTTTGATTTTAACAACCCATTCTGACCTGTTAAATTTGACCTGAACTCCCACCATGACAGACAAATGTAACACAAAAGAATGCACATCAATATTCTATTTGCAGAGAAAACACTATTTCACACAGTCTAAAGAAAACAAGTGAGTGACATCTTGATTGTGAAATGAATAGTGTTTTCCAGTGTGTGCTTGATGAATAGACTTCTGAACTGCCCAAAATGGACTTTAGATTCTTGGGTAAAAGTATTCTGTGAATGATCCACAGCCTCATTTCCTTAAATCAGTTGTTTTGCCTAAAAAAAGATCAAGATTTCTTTGCCATCTGAAATGTTGGCCTGGTAACCACTCTCTGCAGATTTGGTCTTCTCTTACATCAAGAAATAATATTCTAAATTTCTGTAACTTTTGTTTATTACAAGAAAACATATCATCAGAATCTAATGGAAATCTTGGAAATTGAACCATACAAACATGTGCTAAATGCACTTAAAGATTACAATGTAGCCCTAAAGCCATCCTTTGGTTATATTCCATCAAGGTTTTGAATACATGTACAAAAGAACATGTAAAATAGACATATGAACTACATTTACTTTTTTGTAGTGGCAGTACCATCTTTGGGGAAAATAATTGGGAAACTTAACTTGGGGGATCTAAAATTATTTTGTGCAAAAATGCATGGACAATTTTGTTCCAGGTAGTTTTCTGGCTTAATTTTACATGCAAATTACATCTTCCCTATAAGAAACTAGGAATTTAATAATTTCCTGTCTGTAAATGACACAGTTACTAGTATAGTCGATTCGCGTTGATACGTTCGTCCCCCTGGAGTTTTGGACCTATTCAATTAAGTCAGAGAGGGGTCAACCTAGTTCTACCGGGAAATTGAAAGAATTCAAATGCACGTGCCACACCGGATTATCTTAGAGGACACTCCGGTCATATAACTCACTCACCTGCCACTGAATACAATTTCATTCATGTATTGAAACGCACTATAGTGTATTTCAGGTCTTAACATTGCTCACAATAACATGATTAACAGAAGTCCCTGTGCCTCATTGAATTTTTCACCTCCGCAAGAATGGTACGGGGTCACATATCAGATGAATCGAGTATAATACAAATATTTGCTTACAATACCGAAAGACATAACACAACACCAAAACTCATGATTGGAATTGATTGAAATTTGTGAAATCAGTTTTTTCCCTCAAAGGATATCTAATGAATCATCACGGTGTTAGAATCAGGAAATGCATCTTAATATCAAAGCATATTTTAATAGCAACTAATAGCAAATAATTGATCTACACGCAAGCCATGGAATAGAGAGCCCTCTGTATGGCTTTACAATATCTCAACTGTAACATTGATGTATATGCTGCCCTCTCCAGTTGACAGTAACCGATAATAAGTCTGACATTCAACATCATAAGCTATATTATACATGGACTGATTTTGTTTAAAACCCCAACCCCACATCGGTTTCTAGCCTATCTCCCAGGAGGGACTGAAGGAGTGAGTGAAGAGGGGAACAAGAAAAGTCGCAAATTCGGGTGGGACTCGAACCCAGGGCCCTTCGGGCACCAATCCCATGACCCGGGATAGCACACTACGGCGTGTCACTGGCCCAGCCAGCGATTTCGTGCCCATATGAGGCTTGGTTTGATGATGTCATCGCTACTTTCTGCATTTTTCTCGCTCAGTGCTGTGAGATTTTGTGAGATTTAGTTGTGTTAGGGTTTCCCTTACCCTGTAATATTGATTGAATTTGATGGCAAGTAGAATTCATTGGGACTATGTGCAAATGCTATAACTTGAGCATCTCTGACTTTTCTATTTTTAAAAATCCAGCTACCAAATCTACTAAAAACACTTTGAAATCCGAAACAATAAAATAAAATCTTAAAGGTTTAATTTTTTTGCAAGAAAATAAAATATTTTTAAAATTGAACTTTTTCCAAACAAATTTCATAACACTAAAATTGCCTAGCATTATTTGGACACACACAGCTGTTTGAAAGTCTCATTTATTATGACAAAATAAAAATAAAACAAAGCATATCAATGACGACACAGTTTTGACAGCTGATTTGGATTAGTTAGTCCACTAACTACATCCTGTGTAAATTTTACGAAATTTTATTGCAGCCAAATATGATTTTTCTTAAAAATCTAGTTTTATACATCTTTCTATTGAAAAGAGGACACTATAACATAGAAATGATGGAGCTTTCTAAGCCTATATGGCAAAATTCTGCAATGGATTTTTGTGATTTTTGCAGAGGTAATAGCTCTTACATGTCCCTACTTATATTAGTTGTCAAAATTATGTCGCCAGTGCTTAAAATTGTTTAAAAATAAAAGACAATTTGCACGGGGTCAAACAGCTGTGGGCAAAGGGTAGAAAATTGTATACAGTCATGAAATTTGTTGAAATTTGTCTAGAAAAAGTTTAAGATTTTATTTTATTGTTCAATTGTAGATTTTATTTTGTTTTAGATTTTAAAGTGTTCAAGTAGATTTCCATTTTGCCTGCTACTGCAAACTGAATATAGATGTCCTTCCCCATTTTTTCTTGTTTTTCCTCAATTTTAAAATAAAGACAAGCCCAATAACCATGGCAATGTCAAGAAAATCTTGTCAAGATCAAATGTTGATGCCCCAAATTGACCAAAAAATATTATATCAGGCAACAAATTAACCATGCTTAATTAAAACAGCTAATTAAAGCAAACCAATAGAATCATTCATTAGCAATACTTTATGTCAAATTTTAGGATCACATTCTGTGCAATAAAAATGAAATTGCTGCTGGTTCATTTCCAAGTGCCATTTGAATCTAATACCATTTTATGTTTGAGCTATGTCTAGCCTGTTTAAGTTTGAGTTGCCAGAGAAATATATCCTTCACCCCCTGTTTTCTGTATTACTAATTACCAGTGATTATACACAAACCACACCATTTTGCTTCACATTATTATAAATGAAACAGAATTTAGCCAAAATTATATTGCAGGTGATAGTTGAAAAATATAAGGTTTCTAGTGATATGAAAGTCTTACGTTTGATGGGAAATTATCAGTTGTACTGACCTGGGTGGGTTAGATTAAAGTTAAAAACCCAAAAATTTGCATTAACACTTACTGCACATTTTAAACAACAAATACATTGTTTTGGGGCCTTTTTTCTCATTGTGGGCCCCTTTTATTGTGATATGGAATCTTGGGGGCAGTTTGCACCCCCTAGGAAATTTTGTTTGTTATGCCACTCTATTCCTAATGGAGAGTGGGGTTGAGCTTGTATCGGGGGACCATTATCCGGGAACTTTCTGCATGAACTGTGGGGGGGGGGAGGGGCCCTAGCTATACCAGAAATGCAGATTTTGGGCCAAATTTATCACAAATTTGTGATTTTTCTTCAAGATGTTCACCTTTTTAGCAAACTTGGACAATTTTGGCTTCAGATTGAGGAAATTGGGCTTGTTTTCCAACAGTATTTAGATAATTTTGGTTTCCAGTTGAGGTAATTTGACTAATTCTTCAACAAATTTGAGAAAATTTTCCAAAAAAAAATCAAAACAACCCATTTCTATACCAAAATGGGTCATTGATATGCCAAAGGCTGAAAATGAGACCCATGCTTGCTGCATATCCCTGTATGGTAAATTTGTGTTCAGTACTCCCCTTCCCACATAATGTTTTGCTTCTTGCTGAAATTTTGGGAAAAATTCTGTGCAAATTGTCTTTTGGATAATGGATGAGACACCTTCAACTCATGATGCCAGTGTAGATGGTATAACTATTCTTATTATTGTCATTACGGAAAACAAACAGGTCATATCCCATAGGGTATCAATGTTTGTAAGCTTTTGTATATCGTTGCTGGCATAGAAAGAATGATAAATCCCTTAAGTGTGACTAGGCTTTCCAGGCTGACCAGTGAGAGTAGAAACCAATTGGTCACAATACAGGTCTTAATCTCCAATCAGGGTCTTATTTGGTCATTCTTTTATTTAGGGAAAAAGATTTTGTAAAAGGTTTTATAAAAATTTATTCTATTGAATAAGTAACACTCTCGATATTATGATGATTTAAAAGTTGTATTCAATGCCAAGTCATTCAGCCACAATGGGTGGAAGCACAGAAATTTAATGTGTAAATTAAAAACAAAAAAGATAAAACTTGGTTTGTTGGGTTTTTCAATTACAATTTAAATTTTGGAGTAGTTGTAGAAATGTGTAGGTAGTACTGCAACCAGGGATCCTAAATAAATCGGGATATGACACTTGATCAAGAGAGTGGAGGCATACTGCATGAAATCTGTAGCTTATGGATCACTGGTTGTACGTGGTGCTGTGGCACTATGTCATCTCCGGTCAAACATCACTCTGCATAAATTATAGCTAACTTAGGTAGTTATCAAAATTGGTGGCAGCTCAACGTCGATATCGAAATCGTATATGGCATTGTACACAGTGTCACCTGCATGCTGAACCTTCTGGGCAGTTTGGAAAAAAGTGTAATATACAGTCTTTTATGTGCACTAATCGGGGGAATCGTGAGTGCCTGGCCCTTCCCCTCCAACTTCTGGAAATCTGCATGCAACCAAAAATTATTATTAAGAATTAATGACCTCCCTGCTATAGTGGTTCGTGTTAATTAAAACTGAAGATCTCTAGAAATCATGCCGTGCATCACCTGTTCTTACCCTGACCCAAAGCACTTTTCTGAGTTGTGTGAATTCACCCAAAGAAAAATAAGAGTCAAAGATAACAACTTACCAGAACTGACAAAGCTTTAGCGATAGACCTATCGTGTACAGTAGGACAGATTCTGTAATTACTACTCCTAGAGATTAAGGATCAATGAAATGTTTAAAGCAGCTTTTTAGTTACAAAGTGTGGTCATTTTGGGTTTACTAAATAGATTATAAGGGCATAATCACACAACTATTCTGACAAGTGAAAAATTACTGCTTTAATTTATTCACAATGCTGGAAAGAAGTTCATGAAGGTTTAAGAAGCGGTAGATTGTAGTGCCTTCAGTTACGGACCTCTCTCATCAAATACACATCTAGACATACTGGACTCCTGAAGTTTATAGTCTACCCTCAGTGGGAACACACTTGTTGGAATTATTATATTAAAGGACAATAGTTATGCTGCTTACACACAGATTGCTTTTTTTCATAAATGATTGAGATTGTAGGTATAGTTAATTTAATTGATCTGAAACTATGTTGTAATAGTGCAAGTGTAGCAAAAGTGGTCTCAGGTCTTGAATATCAATTTTTAGTAATGAGGAATTGAAAATCCCAGATCTGTATTAGTTCAGGTCGTACAGGTAAAAGTCAACTTTCATCAGCTTATTCATTTCAAGATTAGTTTGGACTTTCAAGTGAAATTAAGGAATTAGCTTTTAGGATCAATCACAACATGGTTGTGGTTCCAGACTCATATTTTGTCACATTTACTCATCCATTTTTTTGTTGTTGCAAGATAGTTAAATTGCATTGCCAAGACGGTGCTCATTATGCTAAGGAATTGAAGTATAGCTATCAAAACAAATACAAAACTTTACAAACTTGACAACAAACGAACATATATTCAATGTGACTATATGAGGTACAAAAACAAGAAAAGGCAAATACATGTGGAGGAAACCAATTTCGCCAGTTTTAATGGTTCTGAACAACAGCATCTCTCTTAATATATTTAACGCATGTATCATGCGAGTCATAGGGGGAAACGTTCCATCAAGTCTGTAATATTGGTGAAATAGGGTTATGGGGTCCCTGTAGAAAACACGTGGATCGTTATTATAAAGGTTTTGAATACTGCTTTAATCAGCATTGAATAAACAAATTAGCAGGCGACACTATTTTTCAAAAATCATAACGTCACCGGATGCCAGACTAGTCTTGACTGTAAGTAGGTCACTGAACCATATTACCTCTATCAGGATTTATAGCCAAGTTTAAGGATTAAGATTTAGTTTAAAAGTGAAAAGACAGAAAGAAATAGGAAAATATGTTTGGTCCGCAGATGTAAAACACTTTTCTTTCCTATGCTTAAAATCTATCAGGCCTTAAAAACTGTTTTGAAATAAAGCTATAGACCCTAAAAACTACAGTTCTGATATGATAGTAATGATTGAAAAATGGAATAAGGTCCCAGCGCTAAATCCAGAGCTCATACACAACAAGCCCGAATTGTCTAATATTAAAGACAATATCATAATCTGAGCCAGGTTAAAAAATGGGTGTTTACTAGTTTGGAAATAAGTTTCATGAATTGGAGACTTAAAATGGAGGGGCATTCACAAAGCTGTACTCAGTTTTTTACTCAAACCACTGACTTAATGGCTCATTTCTTGGTAGGTGAGAAGATGGGGTAGAGGGTTTGAATCAGCTCAAGTAACAAACCATAGGCTCCAAATGGATACAAGTGAAGCACACTTAAAAGGTGCATGTTCAGATCGTTCTTGGGACCCCACTTGAGTTACCCGGAAGTAGTATCGATTTTGATATCGATGAAAATGCACCCGCTATTTTTTCTCATTGTTGGCATGAATTGAGCCCTCAAATTAATCTTCATTCACAAGATATAAACAAAAAAACCGATGTTTAGTGTTAACCATCAATATTAGCACCAGTAGTGAATAGGGCTTTGCAACATGAAGTATTGCATCTACCACCAAAACTGGAAGTTTGTTTCCCGGTACTTGATGGGGTTGTATGTGAAGTGCCAGGCTCTCACACCAGTTAGAGAACACAAGGCACATAATCGGAACATAGCACCTTTAAATGATTCTCAAGAGTGCCTAAATCCTCTTTATGCCCAACATGGCAGAAAATCACAGTGGGTGAAAGGAGATAATATGCACCACATGTAAATCTATCACCCAGTTTTCATTAATTCCATAGGAAAAAGAGGCAATCCATTTTAAATATTCCCCCCCCCCCCCCCCAAACTGACCAATTCTATTTAAATATCCACTGTTTGTAAAGTAATTAAATCAAAATTGTTGTATGCCCAGGGGTTACGGCCTGGCTCTAGTGTGGGCCTAAGTAACAGGCTGTAGGGGAATGGGGACAAAATTGGTCTTGGCACTTGGCACTCAAAAATTTAATTATTTCATCCCCCACTACAGAAATTCGCATGATGTCCAATGAAGATTTCCACTTGTCTTGGTGTTGTCCTTGTTTAACTCCTCAAAAGTGTAGCCCTTTATTGAAAATCTCAAATGAGTGGAAAAATCCACTCTTTTTGGGTTGATTTTTCCTTCTTTTGGAGTGGGAAAAATTTGCTATTTTTAAGTACAAACCACTAATTTTGGAGTGGTTACAAGAGTTTCCCTCTTTAGGGAGTTAAATTTCAAGCGTTTACATTTAGAAAGTTTTAATTGGAAAAAAAATGACTGCTTGTAGCTTAAGGGTGACTCTATGATCCCTCGTGTAAATTTCCTTGATCGTATTAGAAGTCCACCCGACATTAGGATACGTATTACTTCTAAGCACACAATTAAACACTTTACAAACTATAAGCTGGACAAAATGAATTGCTTTCAGATTCAATTCATTCAAAACAAATCCTGTTTATAGAAACCCTCAAATGTAAAAAATTGTGATGAATGAAATTTGCATAAATGTGCATCCAATTTGTTGCCATCTAAATGGAAAATAAAGCAGAATATAAAGGAAAAAATGTTGGGGGTAGTTAATGAGTGCACAAAGAACAATTGTCCCCTAACATGGAATAGGAAAGTAACAATAATAGATAATGTAACAACAACAACACAGACTGGATAATGATTGATAATTATCATTATTTAAAGATACTATCAGTTGATTTATCCAAAAGAGCAAAATATTGAAATTTGCAGGAAGATTGAAACAGTGAAGGACTTGGTCTGAAAAATCTCATATTTGACTTTTTCCAAATTGAATGATTGAACAGAGAAAAAGAGAAACGCAATGTTCGAGATGCGATCTGCATTCAATTACGGTTCGTTGTAGTAAGTGTCCGAAGGACAGAATGACTCAAAAAATTCCTATTTTGTCCTTATTAGGTTGTGCTTTAGTCCTGTCATTTGCAGGGTATGTTAGACAAACCTGTAATAGTTACAAAAATGCACAAATATGATTTTTGATGATTTTTTGATTTTCTGATTTAGCAAATCACTTCTTCTTATCCTGTCCAAACACGGGTTCTCAATATTGAGCCAGCCAGAGATGGGTACACGTCGGGCTGCCTTCACTGAATTCCGACAAGGTCCTTGTTGTGCATTGGGCTCCAGCAACGGGCAGAACACCAAGAGATATTCCATTGTCGGGTGGTGCCTGTTCCACAACCACAGGTAGTAGCCTGATCTGCTTCCAGATTGCCCCACTTGCAAGGAAACCTTAGATCGCCAATTCTGGTTCCTCAATCTGGTGAGCATCGCCATTCAGCCAAATGTTGTTTTTGGGCAGGGTCAGTTCCATGGGGGAGATGATTCACCAGGTCCAATACCGATAGTGTTACTTTGGGTTGATGGCAAGTCTTATTTCCAAAAGGCGAATCTATTGACCTCCTAGAGACTGTTTCAAGAGGTTGGATTAAGCGGTGCAGCAGGGTATTCTGTTCCAGACATAGGGTCTTCACATTAGAAGCTATTAGTTACTTGCCAGCTACGCTCTTGCATGCTCGCTACGGCTACGGACGGATGTTGTGAGCTAATTCCTGTAATGATGTATAAAGTGTTTCCTTGGTGTTGTGATAAGCTGGCAGGAGGCATTTAATGCTGAAGCAAGCTTCTTGGCAGGGTTGATACTTCCCATACAGGGCAGGCCTACTCTGCACATGAGTAACAGGGCAAGTGCCGTCGATCTTAGGGTATGTGTCAGAGCAAGCAGCCCCATCTTGTGTGCCAGTGAGTTGTTCAAGATGTTATTGCATAAACATACTTTCCTCTTCGTTTTCTCGAGTAGGTCTTATAAGAGAGAGTGCGGTCCAAGTGGTAACTCCTAGGTTATGACAGGGTTATTCCACAGTGCTCCAGGGGTTTCCAGACCAGGTATAAGTTTAAGCTACGGACGTTTGGCTTCACGGTTGCGTAGTGAAAGCACCCACACCTGTGTCGTAGATGGATTTGCACATATGGTGGTTTCCTATAATAAGGGTAGGAGTTCATCCAAAAGCTTTGAAGAGTCTTTCTTGAACAAATTGTGAAGTCTGCATCTTGTGGCTAATTCCAAGACCGTCTGCATAAATAAAACGACAGGTTCCTGCACTCCTAGGTTGGTCGGTGGTTCATAGATGTTGAAAGGAGAGGTGCAAGCACACTCCCTTGTGGTTATAGACCATCTTGAGGGGCCTACGCCATCGCTCTTCTTCGCTCCTAGCTGAACAAAGAACATCCTGTTGCAAGCAATCCTCGGAGATATAAGCTCAGTCAAGAGAAATGTCCTTGGTAATTCCAGGATCTTATGGAGAAAGTAGGCATCTTGAATTAAACAGGTGTCGTACGTTGCTGGATAGGTCGACGAACAAAGATACGGTGACCATACCCTTCTCGAAACCATCCTCACTGGTGTGAGTTGAGTTAGGTTGAGTACTTGCTTGTTTGTTGATTTGCCTGGCCGGAAACTTGCTTGTTCTGGTATGAGGGGTTAGTCTATCACAGGTGCCGATACGATGAAGCAGAGACGTGCAAAAGGCTTGGTAGGTATGGGCTGAAGAGTGATATAGGTCTGTAGCTGTTGGGATTGGATGGATCTTTCCCAGGCTTAGGAGTGACCATAACATGGGCTTTCCCAAGATCTTGGGAATCCGTGGGAAATAAGTTAGCAATTGTAGAGCTCAAGAAGCCCATTCCTTTGCTACTGGCAGAAGTTTTAGTGGGCTCAGTAGAGATGTTATCAAGGCCTACTGCTTTCCTGTTTGAAGTTTAGCAATACCGATTTCCAATTCGTCCATGTTGAAGGGGCGAGTGAACCAGGGTCCCACTATACCTCTTATGTCTATTTTGATCTTTTGGGTTTCTTGCTGCCTTGCCATTTAAAAGCAGTTGGTGGGCAACTTGGTTGGGGTGACATTTGGCTGGCGTGGAGGTTCTGTTGGATCCCTCGTAGCTTTAGGATGTAAGAACCATGCTTTCTTGCTGTTATGGGTCATATCGGTGGATCAATTAAAGTAGCCAGGTTTTTGATCTTTCCCTGGAGATCATCGCTCCAAAACTTGCTCACCTTTAGCAGTTGTTTCAGCAGAAAAAGTATCAGCTTCAACATGGTGATATACTCTTGATATTCTCTAGACATTCCTTGGGAATGCTGGTATATATGCCATCCTACAGGCCTCTGGGTAATGATCTTCCATGCGTCTTGTTCACTAGTTGGGCAAATTTGTCATAGTTATGGGGTTTTGGAGCAATCCTCTTCACGTTCTGATCCCGGTCATCAGTGAATCCTTGCCAGTCTGCTTTCCTGTAGTTAAAGCGGCGCTTAAAAGGCACTTTGTTAGGTCTTACTGCAGCGTTGACTTGGATACCGATTGGTCGATATTGAGTTTGTGGAACAGGATCCAGAACAATCTTGCTACACAGGTTAGAGATGTTTTGCTAACAATAGCTAGATCAGGGTTGTAACCTCTCTTCCAGCGGCACTATGAAATGATGGCGGCAGCTTAGAGTCGTGAAGGAGACGTAGATGTTGACTGTCTATCCATTCTTCGACAGCTTGTCCGTCTTTGTTAGTTTCATTGTAGCCCCATTGAGTACTATGGCTGTTGAAGTCGCCAATGAAGAAGTGAGGTTTGGTGGAATTCCCAGGGTTGAGTTGAGGGTGCTTGAAGTCTACTGATAGAGGTTTGTAGACGGATGTAACTATGACAGAGCTAAGCTCAATGGTGAGGACTTCGATGTTGTTATCATCAGACATTGAGGTTGCTTCTACTGTGGTGCCCGTTCTCACAAATATAGCACTTCCGTATTGTCGATGTGGGTCCCTCGGACATAAGTAACCCCCGCCCCGCACGGACCATTCCGGTATGGTTTGGGCGTGTGGTTTTTGATCTCCTCTGTGGGTTTCCTGCAGACATAGGACATCGCATTGGAGATTGTTACACAAATCAGCAATGATGTTACTTTTTGCATTGGAAAAACCCTCCACATTCAATGACGCTATAGTCAAGGCAGACCTTAGAAAAGGCCTGCGCTGAGGTCTAGTCATAATATGGGTATACTTAAGAAATGATGTTAATGGAAAACAGTGTTTGGAGTTGTAGAGATTAGTTCGCTGCTTGGCAGTTACTAACAGGAGAGACCACAGGACGGTTCTCTACTTCTCCCCCTATCGGCAAATCACTGATAGGGCCTTTAAGCTACATAAATCTACAAAATTTATTCAGTGGTAATATTTACTTCAGTTAAATGTTTAGAAAATATATATTTTGCTAACATGTTTACAGTTTTTCAAAAAGCTTTTGAGAAAAAAAATCCAAACAAAATCTGTGTTGGTCTATTACAAAATATACCTGCCTGAAAATTATTACATGCAGTGTGGGTCTAATGGCCTATAAACTGACTATAGTTGGTAAGTCCAAATATAAGGCCTTGGTAACAATAGTAAATTCTACTCATTCCCAGTGAAGACAATGCCCATATAAGCTTACAACTTCAATAGTTTGATTAAAAAATGGTAAGGTGAAATTCTTCAGTTACAATTCAACAATAGGGCATGTACATTGGAAAGTTCATCGCCAGGTCGTTCAAAAAGTAATTATAGTTCTCAACCATGTAGCTAATATTGTTATGATGATTACAATTTAAAAGAAAATGATGTATTTGAAATTAACTTCTTGATTCATATGCAATGTGAAAAAGGTGGAGTGCTTTCAGCAGTACTTTGATTGTCTTTGTGTCCTTCAAAACAAATTGATTTCAGTGACAGAAAATGGGTGAAAAATGTTGTGTAGATGAACAATTAAAATTGGGGGAAATGTGTTTACCCCAGCCTTAGAGCAGCCAGGTAAGTGGGCCCTGGTGGCTGAGCCTGTGGCCGTGGGGGGGGGGGGGGGGGGGGCTCTCTGGTACAATCTTGTGTGTACAGAAGACAAAATATTGTATGATGGCACCTAAAGATTGTTTGACTTTAAATTGTTTCAAGGAAATATTTTGGTTTAAGATAAAATGAACTCTCTAAATGTAAACGAGTGAAAATTTCACTCCCCAAAAGAGTGAAACTCTTGTAAACTACTCCGAGTGGATTTCCACTCGTTTGAGGAGTTAAATGAAGGACAACACTTTTGAGGAGTGAAACGAAGGACAACACGAAAACAAGTGGAAATCCACTCTTTTTGGAGTGATGTTCACTCTTTTGAGTGGGAATTCGCTCTTTTAAGTACAAACCACTCATTTTAGAGTGGTTTAAAAGAGTTTCACTCTTTTGGGGAGTGAAATTTTCACTCGTTTACATTTAGAGAGAATGCTTTTTGCCAGAGCACAAAGAAAATGTCAGTTCTCGTTATTTACCTTAATCTATGCCCTTAGACTACTGAACTTTGCAAACATAAGAGACCATTTGATGAAAAATTGTGCAAATGATTTTTAATTTTCTGTATTCCTGCATGTCAAAAAATAAAAAATAGTATAAAATAGATAATAAAAGGTTGGCTACAAAGAAAACAAACAAGCAAACAAAACAACAAATTGGACTTTTGGGAAACTTAAAGCCCATTTACATGTGCCTTAAAGGTCCATGGCCCGATCGCTAATAGCCTCGTCCCCAGGGACCCATTTTACCGGAAGTGGTCAACATGGTGGTATCAGAAGAAAACTACTATTTTTCTCATTTACCCTGTAAAATTTTAGGGCTAAAAGGTGTTTGGTTTGGAAGTTGTAAACGAAAATGTGCCCCATTTTGGTCGACCAATATTAATTTTACAGACTACTCTATGGGCTTACAAAATCACGTTTTTAGCCCTCACATCAAAACGGATTGAAATATCGGCGCGAAACATTACAGATGGGGTTTTGGGGGTGAAGTCCATTCTATCAAAATGAAAACTTCATATCCTTTAATTGGGCCATCACCCTTTAAGGGTTTACAAAAGTATTAGGTGCTTTTTTCCATTTTTTTTTTTCAATTTCAACAATAAAATGTAGCACTTGAGGATTTTTTTTGGGATTTAAAAGTGACAGGAGGAGATTATTTTTTAGAATACAAATTTTCATAATTGGTTTTGAAGGGTTGTAGGCCACCTACCAGGAACGTCTCGAAGGTGTATTGGACAAACAAGTACAAAAGAAAACTACAAACTTTGTTTAGAACTTGCCCACGTAATTATCCCTTTAGAAAACAATGCCTTGTAAATAATCTTGTTACATAAAGACGGCTTATTTGGCTTATTCACTTCAGGTGTGATCTAATACATTGGTTCCAAATATGCAAAAAACCTGGGTTCAAAAAAAAAAAAAATTGGTGGGTGCTTCTTTCTGGAAACGTCCTCATGTCTCTTTAAATAAAATGGACATTAATTGTGCTCACAGTTGGCCTTGTGGAATTTGAGCTTTGGAGTACAAACATAAATGTTAGGAATAAGGGAATTGAGAGATCTTATTCAATAGGAAATAGGTCGAATGAGGTGCAAAATGACAACAGATGAGAAACAGAATTAGAAAGAAATGAACACAAATGTAAGAAATAAACCTATATTCACCACACCCTTTCCTGAAGTTCATTGGTTCATTGTATTTTTGAGAACATTGATTTCCTGATGCATAACAAGCAATAAAACACTTCATTTTAAAACAAATAATACAGGAATTCCCTCGTAGCACGATCTGAAAGGTTGCCAGACAAAAAACTCAGCGGTTAGATTATAATAGATGCCTTAACGCAAAAATGGTTTGGGGGCTTCCTGACAAATGACTAAATCAATTCTCAAATCTTGGGATAACAACAAATAACGTTGCTTTGAGCTGGAGAAAAGTTGTGACATTTTTGCCAAACTGTCCCAACATTTAATCATCTGACATTTTCAGTCCATCAAATCATATATACACCAGAAGGTTGACACAAGTAGGGCACATTTGCGCAACTTGGTGACTTGTGGAAGAAGGGGAACCAGGGGTGAACTGGCTGATCGTATGAAACAAAACCTTGTCATCACAAATGTGCTCATTTTGGGATTTTTTTTTCCGGATCATTTGTCAAGAATGCACTATGAATAATCATGATACAAATAGGATGACTGCCGTGACGGCACCAGACTTTTTTTTGTGGGGGGCAAAGTTTACATGTTTTTTGGTGGAACCCTTGAAATTCTGGGGGGGGGGCTGAAGAAAAAAATGGGGTATTGCCCCTCGACCTGTTGCGCTGCTGCTGAGTACAGCACCTTGTTAATTATAGTCAGCGACAGAATTATTGCGACCATTGTTGCGCGTATGTCAAGTTGTGTCAATCTTGTGGCGCAGACTGGAATTGGTTGAAATGTGTCGTATAGGCGGGGCATGTTCGAACAAAATATGATTTCACATGTCAAAACATGCCTATTTGAGTCGGGTTTTCCACTAACAAGACACAATAATTCACGTAAGTAACTATTCTGTTTTAATAAGCTTTAAATAGTCACAATTTTCTTCACGCACATTTGTTCTGCACCATCAAATTACATCAATGCGCAATTGGGTCTGTCCCGACTATAGTCAGTTCTGCAATGGTGAGACTCGCATGAGATTAAATTAGACATTTCAATATGCGGCATCCATGTAGAGGTAAAACAATATGGCCAGCCAGTCTGTGTTCTTCTGTGTTTATCTCTGTAGAACATTCTATGACTTCTTGAAAAAGTGGTTTTGTTGTCATTTTCTTATATTTGAAATTGGAAGAAGCCATCACATTGCAGTGGTGGGGGGCAACTGTTAAATAGCCCTGTTTCCTTTTAAAATGGTACTCACTGAATGCGGGGAATCCCTTATTTCACCAATGGTTCAGTATACACCTATCTGTATACGGTAGTCTGTGTCTAGTCATAGTGTGCATCATGACACTGGAGACTATATGAGACACCCTCTCTGGAGGACAACTTCTAAAGTTGTCACAACCCAAATTATATGGTGTAGATTTGTACTTACTCTCTGAAATTGGATATAGAGGAATGTAGGTTACTGATTTTGGGAACCGGTACTCTCTTTAGCGACGAAATTGAACGCCAAGGGGCCATACCATTATTTTAAGTGGAAGAACGAGGCCGGTTCTTAAACAGCAATTATCATTTAAGGTCATCTTTAACCCAATTTCGGGATACTTTACAGCTTACATACAACAAGAAAGGACTGCCATCACCCAGTTAAAACAATCGAACAACCCGCTGAACGCAACGAGCATACGCAACGAGACGCAATGTTGGCAGGCGCGCGCGAAAGTAGCAAAACGCGGTATGACGCGAGCGCTTCAACCTAAAAATAACTTCAATACGCAGCGCGTACTACCTGGGTTCAATTAAACGAATTGAACCCGGGCATCAGCCAATGAAATTGCTTGCATTTTCACAGCTGTTTAAGAATTGCAAATAAGCACTAAGTTTGTCTGATTCAATTTTGTAAGCATCAAATATCCAACTTGGGAAGTATCTGTAAAGCAAAATTCTTTGCAGGAAGTACACTCAAGACCTAAACCCATTTGCATATTTTAATGAAAGTTGGATATGCTACCCATAATGTGAGGATGAAGGAGTCTACAAGGAGCCACTTGAAGTTACATTTTGGGGGAAGAGGGAATGCTAGGATTGTTGGCATTTATACTCTGGGCCATAATTTCTTGGACATAACAAACGCGCGCGTTGCTTGTTGCTTGTACTGCGTCTATGTGCAACCCGGTGGTGCGCCGTTTTGGCAGGGAAGCGGGCGTACGTTCTAAACTGTTCAAGAAATTATGAGCCAAGGTATAGTATTGGGCACATGTCAGTGGAACTTGTTAAAACATTCATGCATCAAGGATATAAAGGATGTTTTAATGTTTCAACACAGCCTGATAAGCATTTACACACAATGTAGAGGGAAGTTTGAACATAAGCACAAAATAATTTTTGACTATGTATGTGAACAGGCCCAAAGCCAGGATGTTTGGCTGGTTTGCTTCGTTCACTGGCAGACCCAATTTTTTCACCGTCTCTTCCTAAATCTGAAGGGGGCAGATAAAATTTGATTGTTGCATTAAAGGTGCGTGCTCCGATCATCTTTGGGACCCCCTGATTTACCCGGAAGTAGTATCGATTTTGATATCAGATGAAAGGCTGCATTTTTGTGTCGCCTGCCCTACTGCAGGAGACACCTAGGGAATCACTTTGTTCCACTGTTATGTCCTGTTGTTGTTGTTTGATGATGTCTGTTGTTCGTGAAAAAGGGTTAACATTTTGCTTGTAATATCCGCATATCTTTGATTTTTAAACCAAACTTGGTTCACAGGTGCAACATGATGGGCACTCCCCATTTGTTGATGAGGTCAAAGGCACATACCGAGGTCAAGGTCATGGGAGGTAAAGTTGAAAATCGTCCTGAAAATGTAAAATTGGACCTCATGGAAAAGTTGAAGTTCAATTGAACCAACTTGAGCCATATTTGCAACATTAGATCCCTCATTTGTTGATGATGTCCAAGGTCACATACCAGGTCAAGGTCCTGTGAGGTCAGTTTTAGTAAAATAGGCTGAAAATGTTAAATGGCACATCATGTGAAAATTGAAGTTAAATGGGAACCAACTTGGTTTATGGAGTTTACTTGGAAACCCTCATTTGTTTATTAGGTCAGAGGTCACATATCAAGGTCAAGGTGATGTTAGGCCTATCATTCACAAACCGCAACGGCAAGGGCGACACAATCGTTCCGAGGACCGATGTAGTTTTTCTCATTGTCCTGAATTGAGCCCTCACATCCATTTCATTGGCTTAATAATACTAAAAAATCCGTCAAATTTATGGTTAACCATCAATATTAGCACATATGAATCGGGCTTTGCAATGCGCTTATTGCGTCTACTATCAAAACTGCAAGTGTGTTTCCCACGGTACTTGATGGGGCATATGGCCGGCCAGGCTCTTATATGAAGTAGAGACACAATAGACATAAATCGAACAAGAGCCCCTTTAAGACTATTTACTTGAGTAATATAGCCTATGTTTGTATGGGGCAGAGTGCAGAGGGCTTTTCTAGTAATTTTGTGAACTATTTGTGAGAAAAAAATCCAACATCTGAGCAATTTTTTTGGGGGTGTCTGGCATGGGACTCTTTTTATTATGTGGTGCTTGTGTGCCTTAAAACACACCATTTTTATCACGATTCTGTAACTGCCAACATGAATTAATTTGAAATTACCAATGACCCATTTTTGTGACATATTGACTACACTTCATTAGTATGAAAACCACTCTGAATCGTTTGCAATAATAGCCTACAATAGGATTCTCAGCCTGGACTAATTTTATTTGGCCTTGAGGGACACTAAAAACTAGGAAAACAAATTCAAAAAGTAAATGTGCTACTAAAAGTGGTTAAAAGTTTTTTAACTATTGACCGACCCCCCCCCCCCCCAAAAAAATTGAATTTGTAGTTTACATCAATACTTTTGAGGGAAATGAAAAAAAAAAACTAGGAAGATAGAATACAACCTGAATGGGCTACCATAAGTGTTCAAAATTTGTTGAACTTGACCAACAAAATGCAAATTCCTGGAGCTACACAATACTTATTATTGTCAATATTGTCATCCACTGGAGTCCTGGCTGGGTGACGCTTTTTTCAGTTTAATTAGAAAAAAAAAAAAAACATCCATTAGTGCATGGGTGCTTTTGGAAATTGTTATGTGTTTTTGACATACCAACCTATAATGATCCACGTTGGAAGGCTTATTATATCTTTCCTTCACCTAACAGCTACGCACAGGCTAATATGAGTTTGTGGCCAGAATTCAATGCTCCAGGAGGCATATATTTCAACTCGTGCTCATCGCTCGCGTTGTTATGCATGGATATTGTGCACTTATTTCCATTATGTGGTTGTTTTTAAAAGCATCAACACCACATTTTTGTGTTGCCTGTGCAGAATTGCAGTAGACCTTCTGTCTGGGCGTGTGGCCGGGTTTTCCAAAGGTTAAAGTTTTGAGAAAAGTTTCTCATTTTTGAGAGAGTAAGTCAATTTGTTAACAGAAATTTGGGTCATGATTTCCCCTGGGGAACCTTCATATAAGTGGTCAAGGGTCACATACCAAGGAAAATGTCATATTAGTATATGAACACGCACGTAAGATTAAGTTACCCGTACATAATACTTGGGCCAATGGTTTCAGGTGATATAAAATTTTGATTTTGTTCAGATAAGCCTGTGGGACAAGACTGTGGATCACAAAATGCCTCTTTATCTTTCCTTGAGTCAATGGCTCTTGAAAAGGTTCTTCAGGAGGCACAGTCCCCTGAAGAACCATTTCACTGACCAAAGACTTGGCATAATAGTATGTTTGCTGGTAATTTCTGACAAATGGTAACTGTTGTACTTCCTGCCTTCTTGCACTCGCGCGATGAGTTACAACACAAAAAAGACTGTTATGCTCTTATAGTACACAATTAACACTTAACAAATAAGGGTCTTGCAGTTCTTCTCATTTTTACCTGTAAAATCTATTTTTATCTGTAAGTAGGGTAGTCCTACCAATTATCGGACACTTAAGGACTTCGCTAAATATTTAAAAAAATAATTCTATATTTACCCACCAAACACCATCCACGTAATGACCATGCCCAACTTTACTTGTGGCATTGAAATGGTGTTGGCAATACGAGTTGCATTATCACCATCGGCGAACAATGACATCGAAGCACTGTGCCAGTTTTTGGACGTCTTTGCCAGTTTCGGACAGTACCTTGCCAGTTTCGGACACTTCAGAAAAAAGCGCTGTACGTCCATTTTTGTGGAACAATTATAAAGTGTTAGTTATTTTGTATTCTTCTACATCTTTGGTAATTATTTGTGTTGTACTTGATTGTTTTATTTACACATTGTCGCATGTAACCAGAACAACAACGTAACCGTAAAGTCGTGACCCATGTGGTCAAGTTCAGGGCCGGCGCATGCGTGATGGTATATAACGGCCGTCTGCAGCAGGTGCTTGTCATGGAAAATACGATGATAAGACCTTGACGACAATCACCATGACGATGACTAGATTAACGACAATTAACGATGACAATGACGATGGCGACGACGACGATTATTATTATTTTTTTTATAATTATTAGTCTATTATTATTATTATTATTATTTGGTCGACCACATTTGGAGATGGTTTTTGTCCATAGCAGCTAGAAATGTTTTATTTTATAGCTCTATGATAGTATCAAAGGAAAGCACCCTAAACAGTATTTTCGAAGCTGGAATTTGCACCTTAAATAGATTGCTACCCTATAAACAAGTTTCCTATACCTCTACCTATTTCCTATATACCTATGTAGGCGTTATTCTAAAGGTTCGCTAATCCGAACATTTGTTTCTTTATACCTGTTTGTTATTCCGAATGCTCGTTTTATCTGAAGTTGTGTTATTCCAAATGTTCATTTATCCAAAGGTTCGTTGATCCGAAAATGAAATAAGGTTCGTTGATCCGAAAATGGAATAACTTGAGCTAAATGAATCTTATTTAATTTTCTGATAAACGAACCTTATTTCTTTTTTCGAATAAACAAACCTTCGAATTAACACGCCTTCGGATTAAAAAAAACTTTCGGAAAAATGAACCTTCGCATAAACGAACCCTCGTAATAACGAAATTTCGGATAAAGGAACCTTCAAAATAGCGATTCTTCGGATAAACTAACCCATTCGGATAAATGCGTGAACCACATTTCCCGTACCCCGTAGGCCTATGGACCTGCACCCGTACCCCGTAAAGTTAATGTTTCAAGGTGTTCATAATTAGCATTTCAACAATAATTAACTCTTTATTCGATTCTCAAAACCACACACTTCTGTAATGCTCCGTACCCTGACCCATCTGACACACTTTTTTTTCTGACACACTTATAAAGCACCTGTTTATTCCGTTAAAGAGACATCTACCCAAAAAACGTTCAACGTAAAAAAACACCAAGTTTTAAAAAGAGTACGAGCCGTATAAAGTTAATAAATGTTAAGAGAGCAAGTATACTCAAGTGCATCTGCCCCATTGGCAAACTTGGTCCCATTTCTTCCATTCCTAATTTCTTTGTTGAGAACGTTTGTGACATTTCATTAAAGGAACCATAATCATTAGACCAAATTGTTGCTTTAAATAAATCCAACTGCATTTGTTCTTAAGGTTATATTGGCAGTTTGAATTAGTATTCCTATTTCTTGTGTAAAGGGCGTCTTGTTCTGACTTGAATACTTTTGAAATTTATATTTCTTAGTTGCGTTTGTTTTCTTCTTGATGTCTTGTTGTTGGAGATGTATTCAATATGGAATAAAGCCCAATCTCCTTGTAACATCAATTGTCTTCCCAATGAAAATGTGTTTCGACTGATCTGCAGTCGACTGTTCTTTAGAAGGTATGTTGGGTTATGCGTCGTATGATAGAGTCCCTAACTCACGTATGTTTTCTGGGTATTGTACCGTCTTTCTGTTGCTGATATCCCTACCGGAAGAAGGGGGTATCTAAAGACAGCCATAGGAATGGGCCCTGGATGGTCTCTGGTTGTCTCACGTATGAAGAACGTTTTGAACCCTGCATTATGGCATTACCACCTCTAGCCATGAAATTTATAAATTTATTGCGGGCTGTTTGGAGGTTTATGGTGTGGAAAAGTGGATATTTTTCTTTGGCATTGTAAGAAGAAATGGGACCGAAGTGGCCAATGGTGCACTGGACGCACTTGAGTATACTTGGTGCTCTCTTAACAATTTTATTAACTTTATACGGCTCGTAACTCTTTTTAAAACTTGGTGTTTTTTTACGTTGCACCTTTTTTGTGGATACGCACCCATAGCCTTAATCTTTTTGTGCCCCCTCCCCCCTCGGTCCCACGCTTTCCCCCTTTTGCGCTTTGTCTCCCTATTCTCTCGTTGCCCTCCCCCTTTTTAAGTGTTTTTTGACATTCCTCTTTCCTTCCTTTCCGAGTTACACGGCAGCGTCTTCCCTTTTACAATTTCGGCCCGTTTCCGTTTCCCCCCCCCCCCCCCCCCCCCTTCCCCCACGTGCCTAAATTGTGGAAGTGTATATTGGTCATTTGTCCATTTACAAAAAAACAAAAAAACTAAATAATTTTACATTTTAAAAGAAAAGATTGAGTACTTCTGCTGCCTAGCGTGTTTGTTAATTTAGGAAAAAGACTATTTTAACCAACAGAATCAGTTGGAAATTTCTAGAGGAAAATCCCCATGTTTTAATGCTTTTCTAGCGATTAAGCTTGCTTACCTCGGCTCGTGCGCATCACTTCCCGAATCCTTTCCCACCCCTAGGGGTATCTCATCTGCTTCCTCCCCCTCCACACCCAGCTCGATGGTTTGGCCAAGGGCATCTCTGTCAAATATGAACATTATTTCTGAACAGGTAAAATTGTACAAACGCGAAGCAACGTATGAATGTTCATTTCACAATACTCATAATTCATATAGCTTTTTGGCCATCGTAAAATTTCGCATTAAATTTCAATGAAATACCTTGTAAAATCGTACGGGAGTGTACGCCACCAGATCTAGCCAGAGGACATCTTTTGGTTAGAGACCATATTTGTAATAATTATACTATTTGTAACAAATGCAACGTCTACACATGACTCACTCTCACCGATGTGCCGTCTCTATACCAATTTTGTCCTTATATTCCTTCTGTGTCGGTCTCCCTTGTTTTTTCCCGTTGTTTTTTTTTTCACCCGGGACTCCAGAAACGAAGGGGGAGAGACGATAAAAACGCTTGGCCCCCCCTCCCCCTGGGGAGGGGCCTTCCGCCGGAATTTGTTTAGACGGAATTGTTGTATGCCTCTGTCTTCATTATTTTATAACCCGCATCTCATCTTGACATCGTGATGACGCCACTCTATCTTTCCCTAGTCGTTTTTTACCCTTTTGCAATCGGTTGGCATAAGATTGCAAATTTGCCTTCCCCAAGTTCCCCATCCCCTCCCCCCAAAAAGATTTCAAATCGAGTCGATCGTAGCTGTGAACTGAGATACTAAAAGAGTGGTCAACGTTTCCTAACAGCACTGTCTGCTTGGTGTGAAGGCGCCGTGTATCAGAACACCGAGCTGCGAATAAAGTCTGAAAAAATCCGAATTTCCCGGGAGACTTGAAGGTTACGAACTGTCTTTCATTCAGGGTCCTTTCGTCTGTCGACTGCAACAAATTTGCTAGGGTATTTATAGACCCACCATTTAACTTGCAGTGGAAGTTTTCTTAAAAAAAACTCAGTTCACGCTCACCATATGAGCAAAAAACAAAAAAGACAAACTTTCCCTCGGCCCGCTTTCCTTCAAAAAACTTTAGCCCGGCCCCTTCTAAAATGGATTTAAAAAAATAGTAATTACAGACCTGATTAAAGTATTGGGCTTCTCCTGGTTTGAGAAAGTGTAAGTTACGACACATTTGTATCATGTACATTGGCGGTTCTACGACCAAATCCGATTTACTGTACCTTTATCGCGATGCATGAAACAGGGCCCGGTGCACCAACGTTGACTGGATTGCTTCATTTACAAATTAGCTTACAGAAAGCCCGTTTTCAGAAGACACAACCTTAACTCAAGTACTAAGTAGGGGTCCTATGTATTTACTATTTTTTAATTAACAAACGATTGACAAATTTGAAATTGGGGGTCTAATCGAACTATTAATTGCTGCATAAGTGAGCTCATGGGGTGTGTTTGTAAGTGGCAATATATGGGGGGAGGCCAGAGCTAAACTCTTCAGGCGTTCCACATAACTGTGAAGTCGCAGGAACAGATAATATAGCGTAAAAATGTATAATATATGGGCCTGAAAAACTAAAAACCTCCAAAGGTTTCGGTGCGGGGGAGGGGGGGGGGGCAGGCAAGGTCAGCAAGGCGCGATGAGCGATAGACGGACACGAATACGAGCAGCTCGCAGTCTCCTGCACCAGTCTGGGATTTGGTGCTGGGAGGAAGGCTGGCATTATTTGACACCTGTGTCGAACATTGTGCAATGGGGGGGGGGGTCATTTCTCACACAGCGCAAAGAGGCAAGCGGCAGTCTGCTTGATCTCGACTGGCGTGAAGAGTCGTAGTGGGGGGGAAAAACCCCCACTTCTCAGTTCCTTACTGTTTCTAGTTGTTTGTCTATTAGCCTTGCCCTTGTCTTCCTGGTGTTTCCTCTTTCCCAAAGGTCCTTTTTGTTTCGGGTTTTTATCGCCTGTCGATGGTCCGTCCAAAACCTGGTGCTCATTAACCAGTCCCTGTTCTCCTATTGTGTTTGTTCTTTTATTATGGAAACGTTATTCGGGAAAGGTCACCAGCGTGCTTCGGTTCCTCACTCGATCTCGATCGCTTTCTCTCTCTCGCTACCTGCTTCCACTTGCGGTTACTAGCCTATTCCCTCTCTAACACCTAGCCCTTTACCTAATCGCATCTTCTCTCTCGCACTATTCTAGTCCTGTCCTTCTTGTTATTTTGTCGTTTTCCCTAGGTCCAAACCTACCCCGTTTTTGCTTAGTATCTTACCGTTATTTTTTCCTTTTCCTTGGGATCTACTTCGTTTTTTCACCCACTTTCTATTCCTTCGTTCTCTAACTGTCGGCTGCTCCTAACTTATTAAAGAGTGAGCTCGTTTCTTCTCACCCACGTTCCAAACAAACTGTGATATATAATTTTTCCGGTTATTGCGAATACATACAATGTCCTTTCCATCGCTGCCAGCATTTCCAAATCCAAGATGGGCGGGCCATATTGCTGCCAAATCCTTAGAAATTTACACAAAATTAGATAACTTAACTTCGAAAATGAGAGCATCTATCATAGGAATTAAGTGATAGGCTTCCTGGTAAATTCCAAGTGTAGCCCTCATTGAATAATGTTACGGTTGCAGGATTAGGGGAACTTCAAAATGTGCGTCCAAATGGGCCGCCGAACATGATAAAATTCATAGAATAGGCATAAATCAGTGTTTAAAAATGAGACAATTTTCCAAAAACAAAGTGTTAGATAATTTCATATTAATCCCCACACCCCTGCGCACCGCCCCGCAGCCCAGCTCCCTTTCCCTTTCGCTACTGATTCATTTTCCAAACCAAGATGTGCGTGGCCAATATGGCTGGCCAATTCGCCTTGGACATTCTTCAAACTACTGTCTTTAAATTTCCCCAAAAGAGCATGCGGGCACATCCTATAAAAGGGGGCGATATATATCAAGTTTGATATTATTAACAAATATAGTGATTACCCATAGTTGTTACATACTTGTCTCAAATTCACGATCACGACCCTTCCTATAGTTCTTTTTTTGCTCACCTCTCATAACCGTTGTCCTCCCTTCTCTGCCTAGGTCCTCTCTTCACTCCTTTTCACTCTTTTTCTTGAAAATTCCTTTCTTAAAAATTCCCTCTTCTGCGTCGTAAGCTCATAAGACTATAAGTCTGCTGCCATCATTTCGAAGTTATTGAAGAAAAAGCGGGATGCTGTGCGCAGTTGCCACCGTTTACAAGTCAAGTTCAATGAAGAGTGCATAGATCTACAAAAGTATAACTAGACAACAACCAACGTGTCAGAATATCTGTCAACTCGTAAATGAGAAAAAATAGTATTCATCTTTTGTAATATGACAAGCGGGCAGCCGAACGAGACCTATGCAAATGCAGCAGCAATGATTGGACGATATTTATCGTGATATTAGAAGATGGTTAAGAAGAAACTTGGCTAGCTTTATGAACAAAAGTACCCTAACGTATTGTTAGGATAGCTAGGGGTTGACTAGGGCCGTACATTAGGCAAGAAACCCTCAAGAACTGTTCATTCTAGAATTAAAGTAATTCCCTGATGTGGGGGAATGGGGGGGGTGCGTCGAGTAGGGGAGTCCTCCGTCCGAAGTGTCACTCCCGCGTTCTTCTCATTCTCCCACGCCGCGCTTGCGCACCCTCACTTTCTTTCCTTGCTCCCCTCCCGCGACCGCGAGCAAAGGCACTGCGCTCTTGGCCCTCCTCCCGTCCACCCCGCTTTTTTCTTTGCTCTCTACCCCTTTTCGGTTCCCCCAGTCGTCGGCCCAACAAATTCCTGATAACATTGAGAATGAGAAACATTCTCGCAAATATGCGAGAGGGTGGCTTGTTTCGGTATGAATCACCTCCCGCCACCGCGACACCGCCCCCCTAGTTTTTTTTGTGTTTCCTCTGGGTCAGATGGGGGGAACTTCCGTCTTGCTCGTTTTGTACGCTTTCCCCGCTTTCCAGGAGGGAGAGAGCGCCTTCTTAGCAACTTTAGGAAATTTTGAGGCCACTAGAAAAGGCTATCTCTCTGCTTCTCGAACTGTTCTCGGAACAGGCATTGCTTTCTCTCTCTCTTTCTCTTCTCCTCTCTCTCGGGGTTCCGAAATCATGGCTTTTTTCCATTGACGAGGCCCCCTTGCGGTGGTCCAATGATGGCGGTCCCACCCCCACTTTCCTGTTTTTTCTCACAAATACCTAGACATGTGTCTTTTATGCTAGGGACCACGTTTCTTCTTCTCCCGCCTGGCCTTAGCCACACGCTGGACAAAGGCAATCTGTGGTGCCGTTTTTATACCTTAAGTGTTCCGCTACCGCACTCCTGACTGTTTCTTCTGAAGACTCAACCAATGCAGTTGAGAAATCGTAAGACCCTCTAGTTGAACTTATGCCGTCCCAGCAGTAACGCGTCAGCCTGTTCAGAAATTCCCCGCCTGAATGTGCGATTGACGGAATGTGCCCACGCGGATGGTATCACTCTTGAGGAACGAGTCCGCTGGAGGACCGATTACTAGAATCCGGCCACACCGAGTGATTAGGCAATAGTTCCTGTCCTATTAACTCTAGATCCGTGGGAACTCATAGCCGAGCCAGCCACATTGGAGCCACCAACGAACGCACATGACCAAATACTCTCTGATGTCATCGTGCAATTTTTGACTTCGGGTAGTCAATGAGTCCCTGACCAATCTTCCAATCTGCCACCATTTTAATTATCCCGACCCACAGCCCAGGGGCCTTGGTTCCATAAGTGTAATTTTGCTGTCCTCCTTGCATAGAGTAGGCTCTTTTCGCCATTCCCCTCCTTGTCGGGGGTATGGTCACTACCAACCGTCATTTGTCGCAAATCTGTACCCCTGATCCCTTTCTCTCTCTAGTCAGAGTGACGCAAGTGTGCGCAATCAGCGCCAGAAAGACAGTCCACTCAGCTCGACCACGTTGATATGGTATCAAGCTTAATAAACAGGAGAGGCATTGGTCCGAGACAACTTGGGACCAGTTAGAGGTGGGGCTCAACAGTGCCGACTTTAAAACTTCGTCTTTGTACTGTGTCCAGGGAGGCTCACTAACTCCTGAAGGTCCCGACCTCCAAGTTGTGTGGAGGTGTAGACGTGTCGCACCTACTGAGGTCGCGGTCAATTGCCGAAGGCGCTTGAACCCAGAGGGAACTCTCTGTGGCAACCAGGTGTCAGATTGCAGTATCGTGAGCATGTGGCTCTGAATTCCCCTCATGACGTAAGTCTGTCAGGGGAAACCATTCCAATGAGACTGGCAAGTAGTTCCCTGTATCCAAAACTACACCCTGGATAGGACCAACCTACTCAACCTCTCCAAATTGCCTGGGCACATGCCATTATATCTCAAGGATCTCACCTTTGGCCGACAAAAAATTCCAGTCCTTCCCCCTCAGAAACTTAACGGGGTTCTGGGAGTGGCAGAGGATTGGCTTGACGCTATTCGCAATAAAAAAAAACCGAGTGACCTTAGGTCCAAACCGTCCTCTACAACCGGTTCCTAGCCACCTGTGCAGCATTCGGGCGCTCCCCCCCCACAGCCAATCGTCTAGAATATCCTGTCCCTGCGACTGAGAACTCGGCGCTAACACTCCCCGCCTAACCGTTGAAAATTCGGTTGAAGTGAGCAATCAACTAGTACTGAAGGGCTAGCCTAGTGACACGGACTGTTAGGCTACTCCTCCTAATGCAAAACAAAGCTATTTCTTTCTGAGAGGATTCCTTTACCCTTTACTTTGTTGTCGTGAACTCTTTTTCCCTTCCCTCCTCCCTCTGTCTCGTTTGATCCACCTCTTTCTGTGTTGCCCTTTTTTCTCGCTGTTTTCCCCTCTTTCCTTCCCTGTCTTCTTACTGATGAATGTGTAATCACTAATATCCTATGACCATTTCTCTTTTTTTCGCAGATAGATCTAATTTTTTGTGTAAATATCCATCAACAAACTTGGGCAGCCATATTGGCTCGTCCAGCTTGGTTTTGGAATATGCTAGCAGCATCGAAAATGCCACGTAAGTTTAAATTTATAATATATATCACGCTGTTTGGAACTTGTATACATTTTAAACCTCATTTTTGCCTATTCTAATAATTTTACCATGTCGGCGGCTATTTTGGACGCATTTTGAAAAAAAAATTCAAGTTCGCCTACCCTGTACCCCAGATAGGGTGTACCAAGAGCAATGAGGGGCTTATCATTTGGAAGTACTAGGAATGCATCACTAATTCCTATGATTGGTGCTCTCAATCTCTTTTTGTTTGGCAGTTATAATCAATTTTGTGTAAATTTTCTAGATTTGGCACATATTGGCCCCATCTTCGGATTTGAAAAATGCGACAGCATGGCAATCTTCCATGTATGTGTTCGCAACAACAAAATATATATCATCACAGTTTGTTTGGAACTTGTCTCACTTTTTCATCATCAACTGCTATATGCCTGTTCTATGATTTTACGCTGTTTGGCATCCATTTTGGACGCCCATCTTGAAAAAAATATCCAAGCCCAAAGTTCCCCAGAGCCTGAACCGGTCGGGCACCTTCTTTTTTTGTTAAAGTCTAGACACCTTTACCTACTCATCAGTTAAACATATTCTTTAAATTTTTTTTTCGCATATCTTGGTCAGAATCATCATCTAATATTTTGGGTTACTAATTACCACTTTTTTTCATAACAAATGTTAACCCATCACTAAACTTGTTTCTATCACAATTGCATGGAAAATGTGTTTTTGGAAAGCAATATCCGGGCAAGGGTTCCGGCTCTCGGAAGGGGGACACACACTCCCGCGCCCAGACAGATTTATATTTAATACTACTCCTGGCTGGCATGGGCACTTCATGCGTAATTCAAAAAATCAAAACTTAACCCCCATCAACTATATTTTAACTGTTTTAAAACTGCTGATCATACCTATAAGCATTATTCATTTTGTTTCTATCAAATTGCAGTGGGAAAATGTGTTTTGGGAAAGCTTGATATACGAACTCCCGAAGAACACTTTATGGCTTATTTCAAACAAAACTTAAATCAATCAACTATATATTTTACTTTTCTTAAAATGTGATATCACCTCTATAAGCTTAAAAATGCATATAACACATGTAGAGTGAACCACTTATCAATTTGTTCCTATCGACAGATGTAGGACACCGGTGGTCCTTTTTTGTGCGCCCTTTTTTTTTTTGTAAATCGAATATTGCAAGGGTGCCTGTGCTCTTTTCACTTTACAGGGGGTATCCCTTCACCCACCCCCCAGAAAGCTTGATTACGAACTCTTCATGAAAACCTTTTATCTTAAATCCACTATCATTGATTTTTTTTTTCCAAAATCAAAATGCCCATTGCGTCTCTAAATTGTCTAGTGTTAGGGTCATATCACCGCTCCCTGCCTTTATTCCTTGTTCACTGTTCGCCCCCTACCCTTACTCCTTTTACGCTCTGAGTCCTGAAGATGCCATGTATCGACTGTTTTTTGCGACTAAAAAAAGCGGATGCCCGCTACTTTTATTCGTAACAAAGGCATAAAAATCATCAGTTTCTTGACACATAACGGGTGTTAACTTAGCACTTCCAGGGTCTTTAGCTACAGGATTACCATTCCTTCCTCTCAACACAACAGTGCCAAATAATTTGGCACTTTGATAAAAATAGGGGGTTCTGTTTTTTTAACGTTTTGAAAAAATCACTGAGGTGGCTTTAATTTAAACAAACTTTAATTAAACCCATCACCTATATTTTACTTCTTAAAAATGCTCATTATATCTATAATTTTAATTGAACGCCACTTACAATTTCGAAGTTGTTTCTATCAAATGCATGGGGAAATGTGTTTAGGAAATAAAGAGGCAAGGGTTCTGGGCTTTCGCGACTTGGAGGGGGACACCCCTCCCGCACGCCATGCCCCGGAACGCTTGATTATACGAACTCAGGCATGAACACTTTATTGCGTACGTTCCACCCCTCACTTACCAATCAACTATATTTTACTTTTTAAAATGTTGATCATACTTATCACATCAATATTTCAAATTGTTTTCCCATCAAATTTGGCATGGGAAAATGTTTTTTTTGGAAAGTGAACTTGCAAGGTTTCCCCCCCGCGCTTGCGCGGGAGGGGTAGACCCCCTCCATGAACCCTTTACTTACATTCAAAACAAAACTTCACCACCCATCAACTATATTTTATTTTGGAACATGCTAATCATACCTATAATTTAAGTGAAACCACTTATAAATTTCAAATTGTTCTTCTTTTCTCTGCTGGGGTCAAATGCATGGGAAAATTGTTTTGGAAAACAAATGATTGCAAGGTTCTGCGCTTCGCCGGGAGGGGTGTGTACCACCAACGCCGGACAGCTTGATAGTAAACTACTCTCGCATGTACACTTTATGCTTAATTCCAAACCCAGCTTAACAAGAATCCCAATCAACTATATTTTACTAAATTAAAAATAATCAACGCTTATAGAGCATTAGTAAATTGAACCCCATTCAGAATTTCAAATTGTTTTATATCATATTTGCATGGGAAAATGTGTTTGGTAAAGTAAAGAGTGGCAAAGGTTCTGGCGCACAGGACCGCCCCCCTCCCTTCCTCACAGCCCTGCGCGGCGTATAGGCCTACTTTGCAAGGTGCCATGACTATTACCCAAAACCCCCACAACCCCGGCCCCCAATATGCAGGGGCCTAACATAAAAAATGACCAAATGAGTCAACACGCCGAGCACCAAAAAAAAAATATGTCCTCAAATGGCAAAAAAAAAAAATCCAGGCCTATGACTTGAAGAAAAAACCTTCCTCCAAAATCCAACTCAAAAAAAAAACCTTGGGCGCCTCGCCCAAACTGTCCAACCCCGACCACCACCCCCCCCCCCTTTTAATTCTAATGTCTGCGTCCCTTACGATAGGGCCATAGAGCTCTCGATCACTTTAGGACGGCATTGGGTCGCCTTGCTACATAATTTGTATATTATCACTTACTTGACCTTCTCGTCGTTCATAATTAGAGTCAACTTCACACAGAACTTCATTCACCGTGCCAAGCGGGCTTGGACTGTTTACTCGCACTGTTAATTTGTGATATAAATTATATCTCGAAGTCCTGATCTATTGTCCTGAAACAATGAACTCTTTCCAGCGCACTTATATATAAGTGATATGAACATTTCCCCCTCAACTACAGTGGGAAAGGTTTGATTGCCATGATAAAAATGAATGAGGCTTCCGCGCTTCGCGCGAAGGGGGGGATACCAGCCCCCAGTCCCGCTGTCCCGGTCCCCACCCCCCCGGCCCTCCTCCCCTGCGTATGCGCCTCTTTCCCCAGGGGGTTTTTCTCTTCCTCCTGTGCCCTTCGCGCGGCCGTCCCTTCCCCCTTCACCCCTTGTCTCTATCTTTGCCCCGCGTCGATCGCCCAGGAGCCGATGTGTGTATAGTGGAAGCCAGGCGGGTGGGGGGACGCTCAGAAGGGATCTCCTTTCCGGCCACCCTCTGCCCTTTCTTTCTTTCTCCTCCCCTTTTCCTTTGTTTTTGTAAACTGAAGAAATGTTAATGCGTGTTATTCCTTGGAAGCGTAGCGAGCGGTCTAAAACAATGCAATATTAATTGACTCTTGGAGAACATTTCTGGTTGATCGTTCGAACCAATCTTCCCCCAATCTGCATACTGCAAGTGCTATTAAAAACACAAGGGGTGGTCAAACTGGTCCAAGTCTGCGCCCGATTTATTGCCCCTTTTCGTGTGCATATTCGAGTGCAGGCCTTTTTGTCCTCTTGTTTCATCACCGACCGACCCGTGAATGCTGTTGGCATTTGAGGCTATTCAAGTACCTTCAAGAGGCCCGCTTTCTGATGGTTAAATAGTAATCAATCAAGCAAGACTGGTTGGCAAAGGCGCTTCGGCAGGGCCGGGGTCCAGGGGGCGGATCCCCCGGAAGCTCTTGATTTGAGCTTTTAGAACCTTCAAGATGTCCAGCGTTTTTGAGGGGTAAATAGTAATCATTCAAAGAAACACTGGTTTCACCATTCCACTCATGTTTCTTTTTTCCAGTTCTCTGCTTTGTCCCCCGAAGGCTCTTTTGATTTGACGCTATGATTGAGAACCTGCAAGATGGCCACTTTTTGAGGGGTAAATAGTATCAATTCATATAAAAGACTAAGGGTGCAGGAGGGCGAGCCGCCTTGCGTTGGGGTCAGGTGATGTAGTCCGGCCCGGAAGCTCTTGGATTTGAAACCTCTGGTTTCCACATTACTCACTTTCACTGAAACGGGCAGTATATGGCATAAGCTTGTAGCTTGCGATTGGAACTTTAACAGGCGAAGCGGCCAATGTCTTTAACAAACGTGTGGGTTGTTAGTCGTAAGTTCCCTCCCTGAGCTCTTGAATTTGAGGCTATTGAAATGGAACCTCAAGATGGCCACTGTTTTGCATTTTTAACTAGTAAGGCGATCCATTCACATAAAAAACTTTGTCCCGGGGGGGGCGGAGGCCCCCAGGAAGCTCCTTGATTTTGAGCATTCAGTGGGTGGGGGGGGAGAGTGAGTGGGTAGAATGGGGAAGAGAGGGAGGATGGTGGAAGTGGGAGGTGATTAGGTAAAATTGGGAAGTAGAGGGTAAGGGAAGTAGAAGAATGAATGAGGTTGGTGTGGGTGGGGGGAGAATTATGAAATATGGGATAACCGTCCGGGTGTTAAAGTTCCCTTCTTTGCGTCATGCATATCCTTGAGAGGTTTTGGGTTCTCGGGTGTCCCTCGGGAAGCAAGTCAAAATCAAAGAAAAACGGGTTCTAACTTTGCTCACTGAGAGGGACAGTATATAAGCTTGTACTACCGAGGGGAACTAGCGAGCGCCAGTGTCTTTAACGGGTGGGGTGGAGGAGCAGAGCCCTGCCGGGGGCGGAGCCCCCGGAAGTTCTTGGATTTTAACTATTAAGAAGGGTATTTGTCTGGAGCATGGAGTTCAATCTGCTTCTGACGCCGTTCCCTTTTTGTTTCTCTTTCTTTCTTCCCCTTTTTTTTCTCTCTTTCTTTTCTCTTCTCTTTCTCTCTCTCTCTCTCCTTTCTTTCTTTTTTCCTCTCTTTTTCTTTCTTCTCTTCTTTTTGAGGATCGCTGGAGGGGTGTTCCACCCCCCCACACCCCCCATGGCAACGGGCCTGCTCACTACATTTTGTGCATGGAATATGTGAACTATATAGAAGCGGCTAGGGGCCGACCAGGTAACCTCATCAATCAAGAAGATTGTGGTATGTGTGCGCTTTATTCCGTTAATATGTTTATTTAAGTATTACAAAAAACGGTCTTCTGCCGACTCGAGTTTCGTGGCGTGCGTCTATAGGCGCTCGTCTTATAATCAAGAGGTCCTGGGTTCGATTCCCACTTCTGACGTATAATTTTAATGTATTATTTTGGGCCTTAAAGATTGCAATGGAAACATAAGAGTTGGCTAAACTGCGATTTACACGGTAAGTATAGGGTTACCTGGTCGGCCCCTAGCCGCTTGTAACTATATGAACTGTGTCACTGTTACGAGGCTATTTACGATATTAAATAAAAATCTCAATAAAAAATCAGTACTTTCAGTACTTGAATTTCTACTTTATATCATGAAATTAATCATCTCAACTAAAAAGAATGATAGCACCAACTGAGACTTACTATAATAACAACATTAATTAATAAGTCGAAAATAGTAGGCTCGAACGGACTCGAACCGACTGAACACCCAAATTAAAAATCAATAATTTCCTTATCTTGACCAGTGGGCCATCAAAGGTAGCTTAGAATATTGGGCGAATTGTATTCCTTTGAAACATTCCCGAGAAGTTTCAACGAAATTTATATATATTATGAATCAATAGTTTTCATATAGAGGCTCTGACAATGCAATGAATTACATTGGAGATTTGTGTGCTTGTACGGCCGCTTACACTATTGTCCAGGAGCACTAGTTTATTGATCGTTTTCCTTGATAAATTTTAACTAGTTTGTCTCTGGTATGAAAGAAATGAAGCAGCTTCTCATACTATAGATGGCAGAAATTTTCCCTGTGATATTAATTTTTCGGTTCAAATTGGAGAAAATCACCGGATTATTTTAATAATTGTCTCATTTTCCGTCCTAGGTAGTACTTTTTAGATATGTTTTACGAAATACTTCAAAGACAAAATATCTGTTGTTATGAATATTCATTGTAAAATCGAAACTGACAACCTTGGTGTTTCCTGAAAATAACTGAATACTAACAATTACATATACTTCCATATCAGTTTCAATGGTCAGGGTAACCGTTAGCCTACAAATTAAAGAGAATGATTACCAGAACTGAATACTAGCATAATTTTAATATGCCGAAAGTGGTGGGCCACAGGCGGACTCGAACTGACAACAACCGACTAACCAAAAGTAAAATCAATGACGCCTATCACTTAGACCACTGCGACACGGAGGAAGCTTGTAACATAAGACGCGAATTGTTGTATATGCTAGTGAGGATTCATTAGTGTTGAACAAAAGAATTCCGTTAAACATCATTTTCTTTGTATGAAGTCAATTATTTTCAATGTTAGCAGTAAAAGGCACATCATGAGGATAAAAAGAAAACATGTACTAAATTATGTCAATATTGATTTCGTAATAAAGGCTGTAGGTCTGTGAGACCGTTTTTTTAAGTTTCACATTTTGCCACTAATAATCGCTATACATGACCATTTGAAAGTATTTCTAACTCGTCGTTTCCGTTGTCTAAATTCATATCTTGCTCATGAAATGTACCAAATATACTTCTGAGGGTTGAAATACATGCTGAGCTATTGTATTACGAGTAGTTTAGCGGTCGTTAACGATACTCCCACCTAGTGGTTTTACTTGTCAAACACGCGACAAACAAAGGGAAGTTTGTTTCTGATAATATACTCACGGTGTGTGTCGCTTGTATCATGGATGTTCTAATGCTTTTTTGCTGTTTTTTTCTTATTTTTTTTGTTTTTATTTTTAACACTTGGTGGACACACTACCGTGTATCTTAATAAGATTTGGAAATGTTTGAACTATAGATGAATTATACTTACATTCCATAAACTTCTATGGCCAAGGTGACCGTAAGTAAAGAAAATGATCTTACTCTCGTGTAATTTTAATATGCTGAAAGTCGTGGGCTACCGCCGGACTCGAACCGACAACAGGAGACTATCCAAAAGTAAAATCAATAACATGCAACGCTTAGACCGCTCGGCCACGAAGGAAGCTTACTGCATGTAACGCAAATTGTTGGATATAATAGTAAGTGATGGTTCAGTAGTGATGTTGAACAAAAGAATCCCGTTAAACGTCATTTTCTTTGCATAGAGTGAATTATCTTCAATATTATCACTAAAAGGCACATCATGAGGATACCTAGAAATTATGTATTAAGTTTGGCTACTATCTATTTCGTAATAAAGGCTGTAGGTCTGTGAGACTACTTGTAAGAGTTTCGCACTTGCCACTAATAATCATTATAAGTGACCGTTTGAAAGTACTTCTAATTCATCGTTTTCATTTTCATATTTCATATGTTGCACATGAAATGTGTCCATTATACTTTTGTGGGTTGAAATACATGCTCTGGTTGTGTATTGCGAGCGGTTAAGTGATTATTGATGATATTGCCACCTAGTGCTATTTCTCGTCAAACGCGCGTCAAACAAAGGGAAGTTTGTTTCTGTTAATATACTCACGGTGTGTGTCGTTTGTATCTTGGCTATTTTAATGTTTTTTTGACTGTTTTTTGGTGTTTTTTTAGTTGTTATTTTTTAAAACTTGGTGGACACACTACCGTGTGTCTTAATGAGAAGATTTCCAGAAAGAAGCGCCCCAATTTTTCTCGAGCCTAGGTTTTCTACATATTTGGAATGCTTACCAATGTATTAGATCACACCTGAAGTGAATAATCTAATTGCACATTATGGTTATAACCATAGGTTTTGATTTAATATTTATTATCGGAGATGTCCGACAATGCCATCGTTTGCGACAGAGAGACATTTTCGAGCTTAACTATATTCAGAGGCGTATCCAGGATGGCATATACCCCGGGGGGCAAACTGACGATGAACTTTTGGCGCCCCTGTGGAAATTGAAAATGGCACCCCATTCCACATCTTCTTGAATGTGTATAACACACATATAAATAAACTTATCGGGGAGTGCAGCGAGCCGGAAAATTTTTGAAATTGTGTCGGCAATTGGACAGTTTTGTCGGCAACCCCCCCCATTGAAAATGGTTTGGGAACGCCTCTGCATGTAATTAAATAACAATTAGTTCAAATTTCCCAACAACTAGCTTTATTAAATCAACAGACGTTTTTCGTGCCCCTTTCCTTATTTTTTCAGCCCTTTTCCTTTTGTTTTCTGTTTTGACGCTCCTTATTATTCCCCTTTAAACTCCAAGTCCCTTTGCTATTCTTTGCGTCTGTTTCCTTAAACTATTTTCAACCCCTTTTTTCAGTTTTGACGCCCTTTATTTTTTGTTAGCTCTGCATTCCTTTGCTATTTTTTTATTTTTTATTTTATTTTTATCTTCCATCCACAGAGACTCTCAACATCAACACAGGCAATGTACCAATACAAATTAGCAATGACTACATGTACAGATGTACTACATTATAGAAATGAGTGCTGTTTTACCAGCATAGCATTGTCAATACCTCACTGTAGTGAACTGTGTATGCAGTAACATTTTTGTAGGCATTCCTACATGTACATAGCAGGAGAACTAGCTCATTTTGCAACATTGACATGCCTCCTAAAAGATCAACCGCAAAACAACGCATAGTTCAGCCCAGATGGGAAAAAATAACACCCCGAAAAAAAAGGCACAAAAAGCATTTCAATAATAATCTAATAAATACATGTGTCAAACATTTGCTCACTCTATAAAGTTTTCAGGTTGACAACTTCACAAAAATTTGCCCACTCTATAAAGTTTTCAGGTTGACAACTTCACAAAAATACCCATAAAAATACAAAAAAAAAAAAATACATAGGTCCTCGGACCGCTTGTGTCGCCTGCCATCACGGTTTGTGAATGATAGGCCTAACATCACCTTGGACCTTGGTATATGACCTTTGACCTCATAAACAAATGAGGGTTTGCATGTAAACTCCACAACCAAGTTCGGTTCCAACCGAACTTCAACCCATCAAATGAGGTCAATTCCTTTGCTATTTTAGCGCCCCTTTAATTCCTTAAACTTTCTGTCAACCTTTGTTCCTTTTTGGCACCCCTTTCTTTTTTATCCGTTTTTCTTTTTCTTCTCATTTTTGCTGCACTTTTTGTTTGTCTTAGTTCACTTTTCTTTCCAATTTATTTCACCACCCCTTCGTTTCTCGCTATTATTTTGCTTTTCTTATCCTTTTTGGCGCCCTTGACTATTTTTATACGTTCTCTTTTCTCATTTTTATTGCATATTTTCGCCCTAATTTTATCTCTTCTTAGCTTTCCCTTAGAGATTATTCATTTTCACCTTAAGCTTTTCTATCTCTTTCCCCTTTAATTGTCCCCTTCCCCTTTTCATTTTACTTTTTCTTTTCCTCTCCTCCCATTCCATCTCTAATTTTCTTTCGTTTCCTTCCCT
>JAMKCH010030794.1:0-21747 GCA_023653785.1 Ophioderma brevispina | reverse complement strand
CAAGAATTTCACACTTTCCAACAATTATCCAATTTTGCATGCAAGCAGATTGAATCAGCACCCTCGAAATTGACCTAAAACACCTTAGATCTTTTAGTTTTTTACATGTATCTTGAGGTAGGGTTCAACCTTATTTTGAGCCTTTTAGGCTGGATGATCCGCAGTATTATGGTGGATGATTGGAGATACAGTGTCCCACAAATTTATGTTCAAAGTATAAAATTAGGAAGTCAGTACTGATGTATATGACAAACAAAATTGCGTGTCATTTGTACCTAATTTGTTCTTTCTCTAATGCAACAAGTCCATTTCATTGAGCGGATAATACGAAGTTTACGTTTAAAATTGTCCCAAGTATGTCAGGGTGGTGTTGGAAGTCGGTTAGTCGGTGGAGGAGCAGTCGGTGGAGAGCGAGCAGCCATAGACTTGCACATAAAAAAACTGAAAATACAGCAAAGTTCTGACCTTGTCTACCTGAAAAAGTATTCACCAGTAAGGAAATCGTTCTTTTTCATTATAAAGCATTGTTGATACCTAAAGAGGAAATTCTGACAAAGAAGAAAAACACCATGCATTTATACAGGTTGAGTGAAATATACAGGGTGGCAAAAATATCTTTGTGACATGATTTCTAAATCTAAAACGGTCTTAATCTGTGTTATACAACGCTAGACTGGTTATTTTGCCACTGGTCTGTTTTAAAACACGATGAAATATTTGATATGATAGATATACAGGTGGTTCAAATATGTAGGTGGATGAATTTAATGACGTTTTTAGTGCATTTAAAATTATCTTAGGCATGCGATCAGTCACAAGAAACTGTTTGATTTTGTACCTGTTTAGCCTGTAGGCACATATTTTAGAAGTATGAATATGTGTTTTAATGTATGTAGGACAAATTTCTGCCTTATACATCGGTGTATTCAGAAAAAGTTTTGCTGTGTAATACGGGCAGGACCCTATTTTAAATGTAAGACCTTTAACGAAGGACATGCCTTCCATTTTTATCACCCATCTGATTTTATAATAGGAATGACGGTTTTAGAAGAGACCTACAATATTTACTTTCTGGCTGTGGGCAATTCCACCGTCATGGACGTTACAGTTGCCCACCCTCTCTGTCTTCAAAATGTATTCAAAACATACTGAACGCTAAGGAATTCATTTTATTTGGGTACTGTTAGTTAACATACTGGTACTAATGTTTAACAAGACCATCAAACATCTAGAAAGCTCTAGTTCATTAGCAAGAAAATAGCTTCAGAAGTCGGTGTCATGGACGTTACGAAAATGGACATGCAGTTGTTTGGACATCATTTAGAACCAAAACTCTTGAAGTTGCAAAGATTTCTCAAGTTATTATTACTGTTTTAATATTTAACTATGGTAACACTTTAATTTAAACTTTAAATTAAAATAATAAAGGAAAGCACCTTTTTATAATATAGAAAATCTTCCAAATGTATGTTATGGACGTTACATTTGTGTAAATGTCATGGACTTTACATAATTTGAATTTAATATTCGCTCATTCAAAAAATTGTTAACCCATAGGTATGTGCTTATTGTAGTGCTTATCAGTTTGTTTGATGCAATAGAATCTATTTTTGAAGTTTCACATGATGTTGGAATAGTGGTATTACTGTACTGACCCTAGTATAGTCCCACTGTTTTTAACCTAAAATTAGCTTGATGAATTTAGGGGGGGGATATAATGGGATCTCCATCCTAAAATAAGATAGGCGAGAATCACCATTCCGCCTTTCAGAGTTAAACATATTCCAGATATTTCCAAGTCAAAGAGATGTGTGTCAACAAAGACCGTAAATGAGCTGATGCATGAACCTAATTAATTTGATAAAGGAAAAATCAGAAGAAAATACTTCCAAAACAGTAAAGATAATAACAAAAAACTGTAGGTAAATCTATTGCCTTTCCAGCAAAAAATTGTGCGTGGGATTTATAAATAGGATTTTCTACCTATCCCTCAGATTCTTTCAAAAATGGGGAGTGGGATTATAATCGAGAAGGGGACTATACTCGGGTCCAGTACGGTATTTAAAATAACCTTTTAGGTAACAACGGGTACAAGGGCACTTTTCTATTTTTTGCACACACGCTGTTGAAAAAACCCTACTCTTACATATACCAACTTAAAGATAACCAAATATGTGCATGCTCACTAAATTTTCAGGCTCTTATCTTTAATTAGTTGCCTGTAAACATTCATTTGAATCTTGCATGAAGGTGCCCATGAAAGCACAGGGGCAATGCAACTTACCCTTGTACAAATTCAATGGGAGTATTCCAAGAAAAACTTTAGGCATACTCATAAACTTAAAGGGTGATAGAGGTGTTGAAAAATTCTGAGCATGGTAAAACGTATTGATTTATCTTTCCAGGTGTTACCCTTTGGAAGGTAGAGTATTTAAAAAAAGTTGCAAAAAAATGAGTGTAAAGCGCCCTCGTGCACAATTTTGACCTAAAATGGTCAGTTTTCAGAATTATACTTATCAAAATGTCATGAAAACTTCAAGAAACAGCTTCTATGACATCAAAAAGATAATTTTAAAATTTTAATACAAACATCCCATAATACCCATTTACAGGGGTGTTTAATGTGTTGTAACGTCCATGATGTAACGTCCATGACGCTCCTTAGCATATTTCTAATAGTTATGAAGTATTTTTTCTCCACTTTTGTCATTAACATTGTATCTAGATTTGATTATAATCAATTGCATGGGAGTGTAGTTACAGGACAAAATAGTATAAAACGTCATGGACATTACATACATTCATGGAAAATCAGAAGTAAAATATGAACTCAGAGCGCCCTCTGGCATAACTGCATTTGAGTTTAAAAGTGCAGTTTATAAATTACCGCCCGGTACCTATCTTGGTATGAGTTTAGAAATAATACATTCAGTGGTCATATCATAGATAGGACTGAAATATTTGACAGCACCAATTTAGTAAAAATTGCAAAAATCTTTGTTTGTAAATACATTGTTTCCAAAAACCATAAAAAATAAGAAACACATTAAAATGCCAATATTAGAATGCGTTTATACAATAAGGTCTCTTTCTCCCATTTCAATGGACTTGTTGCACTAATTAAAATGAATTTCAATTTTTAGGCTCAAATAAGGGGACATTGCCGTGTAATTGCCCCTACAAAAAAAAACCCCCTTTTTTTACTTCACTCCATATAGCAGTAAGACACTTGAGCACCAGAAGTTTTGCTCTTACACGGTAATTTTATTTCTGATCACCCTTTATAATACGGGTGGGTACCATCGACGCCAACAAAAAAAATAATAAAATGAACAAATAATAAAATGAAATTAAATAAAATTTTCCGATTTTTTTTATAAAAATTTTTTTTAGAATTTTTTTTAATTTTTTTTAACATTATGTTTTTTGTTAATTTTTAAGAAAAAAATAAAAAACTTATTTAATTTTTTGTTTTTAAAGATTTTTTTCGAATTTTTTTTTTAGAATTTTTTTTTTGTTTTTTAGAATTTTTTTTTTCACTATGGTTTTTTTTGGCGTCATTGGTAGGTGCGTGTGTGACAAAAAAATGGATGTATGGACAATAAAATTTTTGCTAGATAAATGGCTGGGGATTACAAATCCGGAAAACCAGCCACGGAGGAACGAGCGTTCGCTGTTTTGTTCTGCCTGCTGTAGCCATGGCCCCTCGCCGTGCATGGGGCATGTTATACTGTAGCTATGCCGTATTGCATGTATTATGCTACTGCATGTCGTCATAACTAATCGTGCAATATTCGTCCAGATTAGACGTCACAACAAAATGGATCATTTGCTGTTTGTTGTGTTGGGCGTTGAAATGGAAGCGGCAGTATCTTATTTGAAGCCTTTTGACTCACAATTTTGACCCCCTAGCTACTGAAAAAGCTGACTTCTTCATTCTCAATGTCTTTGTGAAACGAGTGGTTCATAGAATCCACCTGCTCACTTCCTTTTACCTTCTTAAACCCCCCCCCCCCCAACTTCTAAACCTATTTTTTTTATTTTTTGCGTTTTTTTTTACATTTTGGAGAAATATTGCAACTTGTTTTTGTTGATCCTACTCCTGTTATACCACGTTGCATTTAGTACAGTGATTGTCCCAGGGAACGGGTGGTATCCGTGGTTAAACAGGAGCAGTGGCAGGAGGGGCGAGTGCTCCCCATCTCAGAACCCTTGCCCAACTTCCCCCTCCTCGTCGCCTCCAATACCTGACCGTTAGACAGTGCTATGGAAAAGCCCCAAATTCCCTCATCATAAAATGCCTCTGCGCCCTTCTGCCCCCTCACACTTTGTGAAAAGGTCTGAACAGGACTATAATATTTCCTATGGCGTTTATTTCATTTAATTTCATCCTTTGCGGTCATTTTAGCGAAAAATGGGAGGTCCACTAGGGGTTCCGTCCAAGGCGGAGGTGGTGTGTGTGTGTGGGGGGGGGGGGTTGCCGCCTGCTAACCTTATGTGTAAAAATGCCAAATGGTACTTATGTTAATTATGATGGCTTACTATAAGCAAATACTGACATATTTGTTATCATTCGTATTTTTTAGTTATTGTGTATTTCCTATTATATAAACTCACAGTTTATGACGTCATATGACGTCCATATTAAAACGTTATATGTTTTGTATTTATTTGAAGAAAGACATGGGTAGCGACACAGTGATATACCAAACAAGATGAATGTTGTCCCTTATTTACGAAAAATCCGGGGTGGGTTGTTACCCCCCCCCCCCCCCCCCCGGACGGTCGCATTTAGTAGAAAAACAGTTGGGTGGACGAAGCCGTAACTACACAGAAAGGGTCTTTAAAAATATATTTCCCGTAGATGGCCTATGAAATGAGATAACTACTCTATCATATCGCCGGGATTTGTGAAAATCTCTATGCTGCATGATGGCAGCCATCCTCCTAGATCTTGGTTTGATTAACAACCTGCCTATAACCCCCTATAAAATACATATTAGCCATCAGATGTACTATGAGAATGTTTTGTCTATATATGTCAGTTATATTATCTGGGGCTCAACTATTTAAAGTGGCTAGAGTTACATTGCCAAAATGGATGCTGATACCTATAAGAGCTCAAATATTCCATTGTTTAAGTGTCCGTGGTGAATTGAAAAAAGTGCTATATGCTTTTGTTTTTTCTGTTGTTCCCTTATATTAAAAAAGCAAGCAAGGGGGCCTGTATTGTATATTACCAATTGGCTCTTGCACCACCTTGGTTTATTGATCAAGTGTAATGATACTTGTGCGTGCCACCACAGAGCACGCCGCCCCTGACCGACACTACCTGCCACATTCATACATCAGTTTTCTTTTTTCAGTGATAAGGGGACAATGACGTCCGGTGGCCAAACAAGACATCCCAAAAAAAAGCTTTACTTTTTCTGTGATGAACATTGGCTTAGGAAAATTTTCAGGATTGGGGCCCCCGCTGGCCTTCTCGAAGGGCGGAGCGCTGAGCAAGGATGTTACTGGAGGGGAAATATTTCATTGAATGTTTTTTGGTAAAAGTGTTAAATATGGGGGGGGGTTTCAGGGGTATCGAGCGACCCCCCCCCCCCCCCGCAATCAGAATTATTGGGGTGCCAAGTCTCCCGTTTCCAAGCCCATCCCACAACAAACAACAAAATGATCCAATTTTAGTCTGAATTTTGGGTGAGTTTCGTCTATCGTGTCAAACCCGTGCATCTCAAATATAATCCAGCCATAGAGATGTGTAAGCTTACAAGCTACAGCAGCGTATGGCGGCTTCACTTTCCGGTTTTTTCTTGGTCTGGCATTGTGTTGCCTCCAGGGCAGACCAAGACCTGTTCATTGCCTGTGTCGGGTCCTGTTCTGCTTCCAGGTAGCCCACTTCTTCAAGGGAACTCAGATCGGCCAATTTTGTGTGGGTATCTAATATGGGCGAAAGTAATGCATGCAACACGGCATTCTCAGCAGAACAAAAAAAGACTCGTCTCCGGCCAGTAACTCCCCCCCCGGGGCTGGTTCCCGGTATTTGTATCCCCAGCCAGTTATATAGCGAAAATTTTTATTTTCACTTCCATTTTTTTTTAATCGTACGAACGACGCCAACAAAAAAAATCCAAAGTGAAAAAAAAAAAAATCCACAAAGAACAAAAAATCTGCGGATACAAATTCTGAAAAAAAATTCTAAAAAAAATAAATTCTAAAAAAATTCTTAAAAAAAAAATAAAATTCTAAAAAAAAATTCTAAAAAAAAGATTCTAAAAAAAATAAAATTCTAAAAAAAAAGGATTTCTAAAAAAAAAATTCTAAAAGGTCATTTATGGATTGCGGTCACTTTAGCACAAACTTTTTCTTGACATGCCAAAAGAAAATGAAATCCTAATTCTTTTAACATCCATCCATGTAAACCTGTAACCCTCACGAATGCATGTTTCTAATTGGTCCATGTGTCATATTTGGGGGCAAAAATTGGATCAAATTAGCAAAACTATGGCATGTTTCACTTTTGAGAGTCAGCAGGCGCGGAATCTATGGAGGGGGCGAGGGCGCGTGCCTCCGTAATTCTGCAACTCTTTTCAAAATTTGCCCATTTTGACAAGTTTAGCCCTTTCCGGCCCCCCTCGGTAATTTTGATGTTTTTCAAATCCTGGATCCGCCCCTGGTCATAGCTTAAAAACTGTACATAGCAGTGGGGAAAAGTATATATTCTGAAAGGGTATAAACTAAGGAAGATATTTAACATTGTTTCAAGGTTATTAGTCACGTGTGTCCATAATATGTAGGGTGATACCCAAATAAAACAATACAAATTATTAACTACTCAACTGCCTCTATTTTCATAAAGATTGTGCAAAAGGTTTTACTGACTTATCTGTATTGAAAGTACTCATCAATATCTCCAAGATTAATTATCACACAGTATTTATAGGTGCTGCCTGATTACATCTACAGTTGATCAATTTTGTTAAAATTTAATATGCATTTTTTTTAATTTTGCATTTTTTAAGTTTTCCATTTGTTTTTTAACTTCCCGTGAATCAACTTAATACTAAAGCACAATAGATCCATCTATTAATTCATCAATATTAACTTACATATCACATTCCAGTCATACAGGATGCTCCAAAAAATCATCCATGGTTTTGTCCTTATTGAACACAGTACAGAACTAAACAAATTTGTAAATTCTGAATCTTTTTGATTGAAATATAAAAAAACACAACCTCCTACATAAATCACTGGCATGCCAAAATAGGACTGTCAGATGACTCATAATATCAGGGTGCACAATGGGTTACAATAGGTTATCATCAGGTGAGTAGCCATATACTCTACACATGCACCACATGTCTTTTAGTGATGAAATATTTTCAAATTAGCCTCTGTGTATTAGCATTTAATTGTTGATACCTTCATTGTGATACATCAAGACTAACAAAATTGTATATCCTCAAACACTTAATATTACAGGGTGTTGCCCCCTATGTGTGTACAGGTGTTGTTTGGACACAAGTATACAGGGGTATGTAAGATGATAGTCTTAAAAAAAAAAGTTAGGCCATTTATCAAAATATTGTGACGGGACACGGGGCTGCGCTCTCAACGCCTAAATATTTCCACAGGCTATACTAAAAGCCTTCCCCTTTAGCCTTGTAAGCCAACACAACTATACACGAATCGGACGGGGAAGCCTGAAAGGACACCCTCTACGTTGCCGCCATTACTGGGGGGCATAATGGCCACCAAACACACAGTACACCACACGCCGCATATTGCATTTTACGAGCTTAACGAACGACAATAAGAATTTACAACCTACCTTTTCGCAATTTTAACAATTTTCACCGTATTATATGGATTTAAGAAGGATGTTGTCAGGGACTGGCCTAAACCGGAATTCCAGGGCAAGTGTCAAGGTCTTATGTTGTAAAAATTGAAGGTTATCTCGCCCATTTCGTGACTGAGAAATGAACGCTTATGGTTAGAATACGTGTTAACAATTGGTAATAACAGCCGCGTGCGAAAAAAATCATTTTCATAAAATTCAAAACATCCAGACAAAATTAAAGTAAACAACAGAAGTGAATATATCCGTGTATGTGAAAAAGTGAATAGTTCCAAAGACCGATCGTATTTGCTGAAAAACGTGACATCTTCCGATTCGGGTTGTTGATGTTTTAAAAGGATGCTTCGTGCCCATGTGATCGATTTCGGAGACTGAACCCCAAAAATTAGTCTCGTTGTGTGCATGGAATGTGCTACGCTGGGAAATCAGTACAAGTGAAATAGGACGGCGATGTTTAGTTTACAATGTGAGTATTTAGACGATAATGGATACGATGAATTATTTTGCGTTTGTACTGTACAGAGTGGTGTTTACGTGGACATTGGAACTAAATTGAAACCATGTTTTAAATGGAATTGTGAAAACAACAATCGTTCTTATAAAGCAAAACTAATGAAAATAGCTAATAAAAAAACATAATTCATTCAACTTCATTAAAAGCTTGGGGCAGATTCGTGGTTTTCCCATTTGGGAACAGATGCATATTGTACGGCGGCTGCAGACATTCACATTCTTCATATGTGTCATTGGAGAGTGAATTTTACAGGCGATTTCGTTTCCATTTTTGTAACTTTTTAATCGCGATTTGTGGGCGCCAAGAAATTTACATTTTTGTCCTGAGTGCCGCCCAAGAGGATATACAAATGGATAACAGTGAATAGTGGTTGATTTTGCCGTCAAACTGATAAAAAATTATCGATTCTTTAATGGTAACATGTACAACGTAAACCGCGCTTGTATAACGAGAAAATGCAAAAGATTGCCCCCCAGTCATGGCGGATGTTGAGTGCGCCGCCCACGCGTTAGGGGGGAATAGTCGCCTTCGGATTCGTGTATAGCAACCCCAGAGGTCTCGGGTCCAGGGGTTGGTGGACGGTATCAACCACATGACCGAGCTTATTAATTGATTTTGTGGAAGATCACTCCACCTGGTGTGGTTAACCGACTCTACCCTGTGTTTAACAATCAAATGTGAATTCAGAGAATATTCAATAATAACTTTTTTTTACCGAGATGCCAAATTTCAAAACCTAATGAATATTCATAATTTGTGGCAGCATGTCATGAATATTGCAATCAATTAAAACACCTTTTACTTAATGTTTACCTGATAATTAAAAGAGACAAACAAATACACAGGAAGCCTTTTCTTTGTTTCAAACATAATAATCAGTGCAAATAGATTTATTTTATTTCATTCTAGAACATCAAAAACACACCACAAAAGTTTTTTCAATACAATGTTTAGGTTATTTTGTACATTTGCTTAATGCAAAAATTGTTACAGTTCCAGGAAAAAAATTATCTCAAATCTGTAAATATTTATTTATGCTAATTGTCAATGCAGGAGATCCAGAATTAAGTCAAATATTCACTTGAAAGAAAACTATTTTTTTAATTCTTGAACAATTAAAATAAATTCCTTTAATCCTAAAAGAAACTGTGTTACTAAATCTAAAATTTATACAATTTGTCATTGTCTATTTACCCATATCAATCAACAATACTTAAATCGATATGCATCATTGATCAGTCATGAACCCAATTTATCTGGCCCAGTTTTTCCTGCTTCATGGTAGCAAGCCTTATTTAATCTCAGACCCAATATATTGTAGGCCTAGGCTGCTACACCATTCAGGCAACTATTTTAGCCAGATTTGATTTAGGCGACACCGGTCACTAGAGCTTGTCCTCTAGCTCCTGAGTCAACCCTATCCTGACTTTTGGATTCAGGTTTATTTTGGGAATTATTGAGTGGTTTGCTCTTCCCTGTCGGCTATGGTTGGCCTACATTGTAGCTTGTGGGCTATGGTCTGCCCTTCTCGGGGCCTAAAGCCCTGACTGAGGCCTGTTGTCTAAAAACAACCCCAGAAGTAATATCAAAGACAGATCGAATACACCCTGCTTAAACATGATTGGCTAAAAGTTCTGACGTTTACAAATCCACAGCTCTCATTGGCTGGGCATCCAAATTGGAACATTATGTTAATTAGTAATCAGCTGATCGATCAAAGAAAACAAAGTGTTTCCATAGATGTGAAAATACAAGCTACAGTATTTTAGAGATTTATACATCTTTAAAGTTACTCTAAACTTTAACAAATAAAACAAATATTACATTTATTCACATCTACATCAAATTTACAACATTCACAGGCATTTTACTTCCACAGAATCCAACATTTACGAAAATTACGACATTTTTAGAGAATCCACAATTTCTAGAAATGCTACTCACGAACTTGCAAAACCTTAAAAATAGTGACTTTTAGTGGTGAACATAGCACTTCAAAACTGCTATTTTCGTCATCTGACTGCCTAGGAAGTAAATACTGAGTGCTAATGGTTCTCAAGACCTCCTGGAGTACAATATATCAACCTTGGAGTACAAAATATGAGGTAAGATAGCGAAACAGGACAGTAAACTGGCACAAAAAGATACGTGAATTTGGCAATCTACACGTAAACAAATCGGCGAACTACGAAATTACATGACAGAATTTGGCATATTTCTTCAAAAATAGTCAACCAAATCATCGCAGCTTGACATATAACAATGATCTCAACGATCTGAATCGTCCCTAAAAGTTCCAAAATGCTGCGCCATCAAGAACAACAAAGGTAGTGCAGGCCTAGCCTAGCTCAGGCCTAGACTGAGTTTAGTACACAAATCCAAAAATGGTGTCCCGTTACACTATTAATGAATATACTTTCTTTAATATGAATGATAAGTGCTCTTTATTATTTTGAGTAGGGCGATTACATGGTTAGTCGCATTACACTTTTCTACATCTTCCTTAGGTCTGAGCACTGTGATTTCAATATAAGTTGACCTTGCTCTTTGATTTTGTGTATGGACAAACTATACACTTGTGGCTTCAATCTAATGATAGTAAATCAACTGAATGTTCTTTGCTTCAAGTATGACACTGATTGGATTATTGGTTAGTCGCATTACGCAAAAAGGACATGCCAAAAATTGACAACATTTCAATTCAACTGTACCCTCAAACAAGACGACTTCCAATTAGTTGAGTTCATGTAATGTAGACCTACTTTACTGATTTTAAGATTAGGGGTATTAAGAATAAGAACCAACTTCTACCATGGTGGATACAAGGGAAATGAATGGTAGTCAAATTACGGTTAGTCGCATTTACCCTTTGTCCACAATTTGAACAACTACCTTTATGTAAGAAGTTAAAATTGTTGTCTATGAATTTGCATCAAAAATTACTATTAAGTATAATTACACTACACTTAATCAGGAAGTGAAAATTGAATGGACTAGTTGTGTACTTATTTTCCATCATAAAATTGTGAAATTTTCCTCTAAATCATGGTTTTTTGTAAGAAACATGTAATCAAACATATGTAAATATTACTTGTAAGGCAATCAATGAAGAGCTTTTGTTCTCTTCATTTGAACCAAATATGTGTGATGATGGGACTGTAGGTTTGAAGTTAATTGCCCCAAAAAAAAAAATCTATGTTTTTTCCGGTCCATTTGTGCGTGGATCGCCCACCCCCAGTAACACATTTGAACAGCTGCATGTATGCCTATGCATATAGAATACGTATTGGAACACCGGCCAATTTATGCGGTTCTGTAATGGTAGCTGTACTTGCGGATATAACCGACTAATTGATAAGTTGTAATGTATATTAATGAAAGTGCCCAACATTAAATATTATCTGAGAGTGATGTGATTCATGCATTTATTATAATTTAAATTCCTGAAAGTTTGTTTTGAAAGAAAATTCTGAGATTCCATCCCCTCTTTTTTTTTTAATTTGCTCTGCATGGATGGTGTGACAATTAAGGAGGGAAGGGGAATTAGCAAGTCTTTTAATGAACATTAGCAATTAATAAATACCATATAATTTTCTCTTAAACTTACAACAACTATGTTTTATCAGGAGCAAATCAAGATTTAGTACACATGGACCTTACAAAAGGCTAAATGCACAATACCAGTAAGCCGCATCCCCTAGCCCCCCCAGCCTCCTCCGCCCACTCTGAATTAGAATATTAATTACAATCTTAAGAAGTCATCTGCTATGAAATTTCTTTTTACATTTCTAAAAAAGTACATATTTATTCTTCACAATGACACCAAATTTATGATGATAGAAACATTCAAAGGGAAATATGACATGTGTTAAAACATGGCTTGGTAATAGAAAATGTAACAACTCCGCTGAATTCATGTACCCACTGACACCCACGACCTATACAATAAGCAAAATATTCAAAAAATCTCTACTTATATAAATGCATCTTAAGCAGTTTTTGTTTCTGAGAATGCCTATTTGTATTGGCAACTTTTGTCACCAATTGACAGACATTTAGAAAGGCATTTCTCAGTAAAATTTATAGAAGTTTCAGTCCTACCCAATGAGATCATCTCCAGGATATGTCGACATGACCAATTTCTACTTGTATTTAATGTTAATGGTTATCAAGTGAAAGGATCGGAAGTTCAAACAACTTTATAATAGGAACAATTATTAGAATCGTTGATATTTGGTTAGGAGAAAAATCAAGGTGAAAAAATAACTTCAAAGACCAAAAATGGATTTTAAATCTAATTAAAAGTTCTCATTGTTACACAGAATAGGTCTTCATTTAGTTTATTATTATGATAATATGAGGGATGTTATGTAAAAACTGGACATGGACATTACTACGAGAAATCTTGGAAACCAATCTCCCGAGATTTCACAGCATGGGTCGAAACCAGGGGCCCCCCGGTACCCCCAATCCCATGACCAGGGAGGGCAAGCCATTTCGTGCCCATTTGTGTGTTCTTATGATGACATCTTCGCATGATTTCACATTTCTAGCCTCGGTCCAAGTGGCTCTCGCCAATATATTTGCGCGAGTCCATGGATTCCCCGCCGAGTGAGGTAAGTTGAGTATCAATGCATGTCCAATGGTTTCACGTGAGTCTACATGGACTCGCGCTGTATCAATCTTGGGTGGAGTCTTTCTGGTGACTCGAGGACTTGTGTCGAAATTCACCCCTGCAGCAAAACAAGGCTGTTTGTAAGTGTAGTATTTCTTCTGAAGGTGCATGCTCCGATCGTCTCCCGGAAGTCGTAGCAATTTTTCTGATATCACTATATCAGATGAAAGGCCGCTTTTTCTCATTGTCGTCCTGAAACGTGAGCCCTCAAATCTATATTCCCAAGATAAAAAAAAAAAACGCCATTTATTGCTTCTACCATCAAACGCAAGTTTGTCCCACGGCACTTGATGGGGGTGTATGTCAAGTGCCAGGCTCTAATATCAAATAGAGAACACAATACACATAAATCAGAAACAGCACCTTTAAAGTCAAACATTTATATTACCACTAAAAAATTCCCAAATTTTAATTGGATATTGGAAAAAGATGAGGCTTACATGTATATGGACTCCCTGGTACTGGAGTGTTAATTTTCTGCACGGCATTTCATAAACAATTTAGGTGGTGGGTAACAATCACTTCAAATCATTTCTTTCATTCCTGTAACATCATTTCCTCTTGCTTTTATTTCTTGCAGGTGTGGATGGTACTCACAAGAATCCCTGAATATGCTACTCAAATATTGATAAATTTGGCAACTAACTTGCATTCATCATGGGTGTATTGGTTATATCGCACAAACACTGCAAACTGAAATGACTTTCATTTGTAATTTAGCACTGTTACAGCGTTGATGAATGATAACTAAACAGGTTAGACAAAAAAAAACCAAGTTGCACAGAAGAAATGTGAAAACATGCAAATGTGAAATGCGTTTTTTTTATTTTAAGAAAAATGCGGAATTTAAAAAAAGCATTTGTGGCCCACTTTTCCAATTTTTTGGCCGCTTTGTGGCCGAATTTTCCTTTTTAAACTCTGAAATTTTAAAAATATCTTTGTGAATAACAACCTAAAAAAAAAATAATGCACTAAAAGACCAATTTTAACAAAATGTGCATGGTCTGTGAGACAAACTTGTGTTTCCTTGATCTTCTCTTGATTGCATCAGTTTTATCCCTTTTTTTTAGGGAAAGGCTGACTCAGATTTCAAGATGAGGATGCCCTCAACTTCTAACTCACATTATGTGTTTTTGCATGTGAAGTGCATGTCATATAGAAATCACCAGATGTGAAATTGCTTACCTCAAAATGATGCCCTCATATAGAAATTCAGATCTTCCCTTGTGACAGGAATCCGGAATCCGGAATTTTATGTATACGCAGTAGATTCCTCTGTAAATTATACTATGTAAATGTTTACTATAAAACAAGAAATCTGTTCATATGAAACTATGGGTTAACCTAATTGGCCTATTTTATGGGCGAAAATGCCAATTTTGCCGAACACTGACTTTATGACGTCATTGTGATGCCATACCAGGTGGGTTAGCACTTATTTTGTATCAAGGAAAGCGGAGGGACATGCTAATCCATGGTATCAAAATCATTGAAAGCATCAGGGGGTACATGTGGTCCAGTGGATTACAAGACCGACTCGTGACCCAAAGGTCCTGGGTTCAAGTCCCGTGATGGCGCCGCTGAGGCCAATGTTGTGCACTTTGGGCAAGGCACTTTACCCGTGTCTCTCTCCAACCAGGAGATAGGGTTGCTGTTAGGAATTATGTCCAGATGAGTGCCACCCAAAGGTACATGTCTATGAGTATCGCTAAGGCATTTGTTAAGGCAGCTGAAATTATTCTAGTGGCAGGGGAAGGTGGAATAAATTAAAGGCTTTGATGACCATGGTGAAAGGACGCTATATATTATCAATATTTATTTTTTGGATTTTATAATCAATTTTTAAAAGATGGTGGAACACCTTCCTCTGGTAAGGAACTGTAAAAACAATGCTGTGTTAAGATGAGGGTTAAGCCATTTTGAGGTCACTAACTTTATTCTAGGTACAGTCACTATATTTAATAAAAAACCCAAAAAATTCTGTTTTAAAATATCCGAGTCATCCTTACCACTCAATGACACTTAAAAAGACATGAGGAGATTTCCGGAAGTTTTTTTTCTTCTGAAGAAGCGCCCCCAATTTTCTTTAATATTTGGAATCCTACCATGCATATTGACACACCTGAGTGAAAAGCAGAAGACGCCCGTCTTATGTAATAGATGTGATTAGTAGTTTCTGTCTGCACGACCGAAAGTCAAAGCATGGTTTTCTATGGGGAACGGGACGGAATTACGATAAGCAGGCAAGTTTCAAACCAGGTTAGCGGTTTTCTTTTGCACGTTGTCCAATAAACCTCAAAACCGTGTCTCGGTAGGTGGTCTACAACAATCCAGTGAAATTTGAGAGAAATTTGTATCCTAAAAATCTCTTCCTGTAACTTAAGGCCATGTTCCATGTGTACAGTTGCCTTGGGGATCAGGGCAGATTTAGCTGACCATTTGCATGAAATCAGATTCTGTGATTGGGTATAGCGTAGTGAATGGGAGAGCATGTACAAAATGAAACATTAAAAATGTCCATTTGTTAGGGGTTTTCAAATCACATGCATGATAATTTACACTAGAAAATTTCAATGTAGGCCTCAGATCTTAGAAGATTTGCACTATCAAACATGTTATCTAAAGGTTTCTTCCCTGGCACCGCTAATCTATTGCGATACACATGCCAATTTAAAACTGAAAAAATTCTTAAACCACCGACAAATCGAGATGTGCTAATTACGATGTCACACCATGCCTTATGCGCATCGTGTGATCTAGTCCAATGAATTACTGCATGGGTCGTGCATGTACAATCAGTGGTTCTGATAGCCCATGTGACACAAATCAGTGGTTCTGATAGCCCATGTGATACAAATCAAACATTTCACAGACCATAAATTTTACAAGGTTTACAAGCAGATACAGGTGGTGCTATTGCCTCAATTTTGATCTATGGTAATGAGGAAAATAAGGTGGTTGATCTTGTATGCATACCCATCGTAGATATGCTGTTTTCTGCCTTTAGGAATTTCACAGACTTTAATATCCTTAGCTATTCCTATTTAAAATATTTTGAGTCTTTGGGTAGATCACTGGTAGTGTCTTTAATGGAAAAGTTAGCAATAGCATGAATTTGTTTAAGTAGCTATTGGACCCACCAGGCTGACATTTTAAAGCTCTTAAAGGTGTATGTCCTGATTTAATGTATTTTTAATCTTTGGCTGAACGACCAATGACACCAATACACCATCTCCATAGTTTCACTTTCACATCGATATTACAATCCATTTTATATGAGATCTAAAAAATGTCATATTGTAAGCCACATAAAATACTATTTGTGTAAATTAATATTAGTTGACTAAAATGGGAGCACCTTTTCAATCATATTTAAAAAGGCATCTTTTAGCCTTAAGATTTCACAAGGTAAATGAAAAAAATATCCTTTTCAGACACCAAATTTTGACCACTTCAGTAAAAATTTGGGTGGGGTAGCGGCATTTGAGTATGCTAATGTCTTGGGTTACTTGCCATACAGTGACCCCCGATGTGAAATGTGAAAAGTCTGGCATCCCATCATACTTTAGGCCATTAAGGTATGACTCTAAAAGTCAGTAAGGATGTGAATCGCTTGCAGCCATGTTTATTTGTATGTCTAAAGCCAATTCAACCTGAGTGCACTGGTGACATACATAACTGATTGAAATTTCTGGCGTACAGATATTTCACAATAGTAAGTTTTTGCTAAATGTGCGAGAATTAATTTCACAGTATGACATCAATTGCAATACAAATGTATTGGAAAAGGTTATTTTCGTGAGTTTTTATTTCACGTTTTATGATCACTCGCGAAATTCGCAAAAATAAAAACCCGCGAAAAATTCACTTATAGTACCTCTCAAGCCGCGTAATAAAACCAACGCCCAAAGCTAGGGCCATAGGACTGGAGTGTGATCACATGATCAATGGTTCAGGACAAGATTTGGTGTTGTGGCTTGTGAATCGTTTTGGGAATATAGGGGAGGGGATTTGATGTCACACACCAGCAAAACAACCAATCATTTTAGTTCAGTGGTATATAGTCTAAGATGCATATACTTTTTGTGGGCCGCCAGCATGAACTGGCAGGGACCACGTCACTTTGCCATCCGTTGATGCATTGTGTTTGTGTGTGTGTGTGTATAGTATACACACATTTTTAAAAAAAATGTTATATTTTTGAAAATTGACCTCCAATGAATGAAAAGTTGTTGAAGTTCAGTGGAACCAAACTTGGATCCTCATTATGTTGATGAGGTTCAAAGGTAATGTGAGATAAGTTGAAAATAGGCTACAATGTAAAATTTACCTCCATTGAAAAAAGTTGAAGTTCTAACCTTGAATATAGGTGCAACATGGGATGCCTCATTGTTAATGACATCAGAGGTCATGTGCCAAGGCAAAGGTCATGTGAGGTCATTAAAGATAACGTGGGGGCCCAACGCTTATTCTTTGAATATAGCGAGCGTGAAGGAAAGCGAGAACAACAAAATTCTAGTTATAGTCTAACTTTCAAATTATGCTAAAACTTTAATTTAATCACCGTCTTCATTATAGGCATCATCACCGAGAGAATGAAGTTGAGTTGAGATGACAGGAATCAGAAAGCTGAGGTTTAAAACGGGATGGAAGGAAGTTGACGAAAGAGATGATGTGAAGAAAGTCTTATGTCAAAAACTTCAAATCAGGTTTGTTGGTATAGATAGCCACCTTTCTTATTTTATTGCCCTCAAATTGTGGGCAAATACCTTTCACTTGTATCAATACCTTACAAAGTTCAAAACCAAAAATCTAGACTTGTGTCTAGACCCTCTGGTTTTCTGTCGTGCAAAAGATGAATAAGTTTAGGCTACATATTAAACTCAAAGCTGTTTAATTTGAGTAAAGATCCTGGTGCATTGATTCTCAGATTAAAGGGGATGACCCCCATTAAGTAAATAAAAGTTTTCATCGTGATAGAATTGTCTTAGCATCCCCACACCCCATCTGTAAAAGCTTGTGTGCGATATTACAGCTAGTTTGAGGTAAGAGTTAAAAACATGATTTGTAATCCCATAGAGTACTTGGTAAATTACTAGAGACTGACCAAAAATCGGCATATTTTCATAATAACATCCAAGCCATACACATGAATAGCGGGCTGGAACCAAGTGATAGTCGCCAATTGAAAACACGAAAGTTGCATTTTGCATGCGCACTATGGCTTCCTTTTCATTGTCAAATTTTTGTTTAACATAGAACAGCTGTGTGGAATAGGCATGCAGCAGGGTATGCATTGTTTCCCACCATATTGTAAAGGGCATAAAGCAGCAACTTACTATTGTTTTCAGTGGAAAACTCGGGACCCGCTATACATGGGTTGAGGTCAGTGGGTAAATGGGAAAAATTAGAAGCTTTTCTTCAGATACAAATTTTGGCAACTTCAGGTAAGTCTGGGGTTCTGGGGACGAGGCTATTAGCGATCTGGACCATGGCCTTTAAATGATGGAACAACATAGTTGTCAGACGAGGGGGTTACTTTTTTTTTTATACTGTAAAGGCTTTGTCCAATTGCACAATAATTGGCCCCAGTGGAGACTTGAGAATAACATGCAGATCCCAATCAAATCATTTCTGTAAAAAAAAGTTATGGTTGTGAAATTAAATCAAACCGTATCTTTTAATAATTAAGCCCACACACCATTAAAACTGATATGGAAGTATATATAATTAGCTCATGTACATAAACTTAAATTTATTGAAAGGTCCATGGCCCGATAGCTAATAGCCTCGTTCCCTAGGACCCCTGAATGTCACCGTAGTCAGAAATTTTGGTGTCTGATGAAAGCCACTTTTGGCATTTACCCATGTTGCAATTTACCCTGTGATTATTTGCACTATAAGATGTGTGTTTTCGATGTTGTGAGGACAACATGCCCATTTTTATTTGACAATGTATTTGTACTCTTTGGGGCTTAGAAAATGATTTTAGATCAGATTAGATATATCAGAAGGAATTGAAATATCATATTTGAAAATAACAGATGTGGTTGGGGGGTCAATTGTATTCAGCAAGATTAATAAAACTACAATGTATGCCCCCCCCAACAGCTGGTGACGCTATGAAAACTGTCTCTTTTAATTTTTACAACAATTTAAGCAGTGGCGATACATTTTGACAACTGATATAAGTGGGGACATGCAAAAGTATTATTCTCTGCAAAAAATCAGACAAATCCTTTGCTGGAATCTTGCCATATGGGACTACAAGGTCATGATTGGTATGTTTAGCGCCTCTATAGCCCATTCTCCAAAAAAGCATTGTTATAAGAAAATCGATTTTGAAGAAAGAAAAATCATATTTGACCGCAATGAAATTTCATAAAATTTACACGGGATGTAGATAGTTGAATAAATAATCCATTCCAGTTGTCAAAACTGTGTCGCCGTCGATATTTGTTGTTTTATCTTAATATGCACCATTTTGTCCAGGCTTTTGCTCATGTCGCGAGTACGCCCTACAAGCTGGGAGAAGATGGACCATCATCCGAATTGGTGTCAATGTCTATAACAAGTTAGAAGTTTCACACTCAGCACCCAAGACGCGGAGGCTTGTCTAATTTGGACGTTTCCATGGCAACTTTCATGGAAATGTAGTGTCAGGAGAAAAGTAAAACAGGACAGTTTTATAGTTGCATGCAGTATTTGATTTATTTTTGGTGTTTGAGTAGCTGGGGAGCTGTTTAAGAGGTGGATGGGAATGTTTTGTGATATTTTGAATGATTTGTAATGATTATGTAAAAATATTGCCACAGCCAAATCTTGAACAATTCCCCTGACCTCAACTCCCACCCCTTTTGAAGTCTACTGGTACACGTCCACATGTGCTTTCTGCATTAGGGATGCCGGCCAGGGTATCGACCTTAATTGTTGTTGGGGGGGGGGGGGGGGGGGCACAGATTAATTTATTAAAGGGACAGAAGATTTTTTAAGATACAAAATTCCTTCAATTTACACTTTGATCTGAGTAGAGACTAATTGGACAGTAATTTAAAAAGTAAAAATAAAAAACTATGTTTTAATATGCCTGCTAGTTAATTGCCCCATTTAATCTGGCCTGTAGAGTTCACTTCTAGCAATCGAGCAAACCCTTTGAACGCGACAACCATATGCAACGAATGCAATATTGGTCAGGAGTGTGTAGCAAAACATGGTCGATGCGAGCATCTTCAACAGGCGAGCACTTCACCTCCAAATAACGCAGATTGGGTTAATGTTAGATTCCATTTTTGGGGGGAAAAGGCCTAGCTAGCCCAAATGGGGGATGGTGCTACAGCTTTTTACCACAAAATTTAAAAAAAAAATAAAACAACTTTGGCAGAGTAAAATGGTGCAAAAACATTGCCGGAAATAACGCGCACATGCAGGGGTAAACGAAGTTCAAGCTGAATCTTGATCTGTTTTACCCACTGTTGGACTGTGATGCCCATATGTTTTTCAATGGAATAAGAGAGTATCAAGCTTAAGCCTTTGTGCCATATGTACAGTTTGAGCCCAGAGGGTAATCTATGTAGTTTTCATCATCCCACAATGCCACCAGTGTTGGGAAATTTCCCCTTAAGGATCCCACAAAAAAACCCTTTTAACACATCACAATATCCAACTTTTACACTCTTTTAGCCCACAAAGCCTAATTATATTCCTACGGTAATTTTTTTTTATCCTGATATGAAATGTCTTCTGTTCTTAAACTTCTCTGGAATGTTTTTTTTTTTTTCATCCAAAAGTACTGACATATGTTAAGTACAGTACAGTGTACCCACATTGTAATGCATTATGGATTGGTCACTTTTTTAGTCTGATTATAGTCCTACGATCCTCTGGAAGTAGGAAATATTAACAGGCCCTTAACGGTCATAATAAGGAGTGAAACCATAATGTAGACCCTTTCTTCAAAAGAGAAAAATAACTTTAAAAGTTTTAACTTTGCCCGTGTATGTTATGTATTGTAACTTGAAGCCCATAGGTACTCAATGTTGTTTTGAGGGTGCATTTATTTTGTTCAGGCCCATAACCAGGGTTTTTAGGGGAGGGTGGATTTGTTCAAAAGTGGGATTTATCCCAAATTCACCCCCTCCAAAAGGGGTGGGCAAATTTGGCAAAGTGGAACTTTGGGGCGATTTTTAACGCTTATTCTGTATCGACAAACAAGCATAAAAACCTGTAATTTTTGGCTCACTCCTGCTCGCAAAATCTATTTTCTGGACTTCTGTCCTTTTAGCCCTTCTTAAGTTTTTGGGGCATTTTTTGGAATTTGGGGTGTCCACCCCCTTCCTCCCACCCCCACGGGTTATTGGGGCCTGTTTAGTGTCCCTTACTTTCCTCTTTTTGTCCAAGAGTTCCTATTAGATACATTTATTTATGAAATAGCATAAAGTCATGCATATTTTTTTTGTTATAAAACACGTAACTGTGACTTTTAATTCTTGTATAAAAGTCAAACTCTGAAAATAGGTTGTACTTTAAAGGCTGACATCAGATATTTTCCCAAGATTCCCTATGATGCCAACCCTCAATGTTTCAAAAATCGGGGTTTTTGGCTATACCTAAGCGGCTTGTCCATATACTAATCACTGTTGAAACCATAGTAGCTCAATCGAAGTCCTTCATATAGGAAATCACAACTTTGTTATAAAT